>VWZY01002476.1:267271-284467 GCA_013399075.1 Chloroceryle aenea
ATAAAATTAAACCCTCAAATTTAGGGCATATTGATGTCACTCTTTTCACCTTGAAACTAGATCTTCAGCTTCTTGAAGTCACTAGAATAAAACTAATTTATGTCACCCCAGAACTAGTGCCTGACATTGAAAACATCAGTCTTTACTTCTAGCCCCTCTGTAACCGTATCACTCAGTAGCTACACTACAAGAGAGTAGAGATCCCTCTTCATTCTCTTACAGGAAGAAAATCAGTATACAGCATTAGACTTCTGTCAGCTTTGCTACTAATTCTTAGTTATTTCTACTCCAGAAAAGTACACAGTGCATCAGCCTTTACCCCATTCTAGTTTTGCCCCACATCTTGACATACATTGGTATATACACCTATATACATATTCGTATCGTCTGAGATGCTTTTAGTAAGGGTAACAACTAGAAGTATTATTAAGTCACAACATTTCTCTGTGTGGCATTATAGCTCTAAGTACTTTATGTATCATATTGTATAATTGATTTTTCAGGAGGTTTTTTCAAATCATGAGTACAGAAGAATGGTAGGAAAAAAGACCAATTTCTAAACTATTTAAAATGTAAACGGTGTCATTCAGAGTATCCAAATTCATTCAGAAACATCAGCCTAAACCACCATAAGTGCTTTAATAACCATCCACCTGGACTGTAGATAATTTATCTGTTAATCTCCCATTAGAGTGGCTTTAATCCATACATAAACTTTTCCTGGTTTCTCAGAAGTGTGCAGTACTTTAGCGTGGGACAGAAAATAGGTCAAGCCACAGAACTGTAAAGAAAACCACAGCCTGTGAAAAATGAACCTATGCTCAATGCTAAGGATATACTGTAGGTGAGGCAGTAGCTGTCACACTGCAATTGAGATAAACAGATAAATGCAATGAGTGTATAATTTCTTCAAAACTTTGGAAAATAATTTTAAGTATAAAACACTTTTTTTTTTTTGTTCCCTAGTGGTTATGGACTGGGAAGTCTCTCTGAATGGCAAGATTTCTTCTATAGCAAATACATGCCCTATGATGTAGAAGTGTGCAAATAATTATTTTGTTTAACATCTATTCTTGTGTATAAAAGCAGCTTAAAGCTTAACTTGCTTGAATGTGATGTTGAAACATTGAATTAATTGTAACATGCAAATCCAAACTGCTGCTTGGAACACTGAGGTGTTCCTGTGCCAAAACCAGCATCATAAAGCTTAAAAAAAAATTAAAAAAATTTAAAGGAAGGAAAAAAATAACCCCTCATCTTCTACTAGGTAGAACGTATAAAATCGTGGAAGGGCTGCCAGAAGGGCCAAGGGACTTGCCTTCTAATTGTGGCTTTCCCGATAGCGACAGCACACAACTGCCATGGTTCACAGCTGCTGCAGTAAAACCAGTGGCCTGTTTTTTTCATTCCACTTCTGCTCAGGAAGCCTATGAACAGCAGCAAGCAACTGAAGGCACTTGTAGACTCAAGAACACAACCTGCATTAGTCCATCCAATTTTGGAAGGTTATCTTTGCAGCCCTGAGGGCACAGAACGTATCTATGTATGTGTATACAGGATATAAAGCTTACACAGCATACAAACCGTCAGTATAGGCTCTCTCTTGCAAGGCAAACTTCCCATGTACTAGTGGCAGCTAGGCCCAGTGTTTAACACATACAGACTAACAACTTTCTTTGACCTAAAAGTCATTCTGGTAAGTTCTGCTCCCTCTCTTGGGCCATTCCTCCTCCACCCACTTCAGCAGCACCTTCACAACATCAATTCTCTTGTAAAATTTACAGAGATCAATCAGCTGCTCCACAGTCCGGTCACTATTCCGTAGCAAGAACTCCAAGGTGGGACTTTGGGGCTTCTGCTCAAGGAAACACAATTCATCGTAAGTCATCCCCCACTTGCTTGCTAAATTTCTCCAGTTTTTCACTGTTGGGTGGCAGGGATCCAGCTTTAGCCTCACGGTGTACAACAAGTCCTCATCATTGAGCATGTCACTGATGGTTGGTGCACGGAATAAGCACAAGGAGCAGGTGCCATTTTCCTTGCAGGTTTTCTTGAGATCTGCAGTGAAAACCATCACATGGGGAGAAGTTAGGATCTACTGCTGTGTTTCACTTGGAACAAAAACTCAAAAGCACAAAGGGTTGAAGAGTATTATATTCCTGCAAATTGTTTCTGAAAAAGCCAGAATAGTGACATGTAATGTCTTTCCTCACAATAAAAAAAGTGGAAATGTTCCCTTGCTTTGTAAGGGTTCTTACAATAAAAACTGTACCTATTCTACCAAGCAAGCCTATTTTAAATGTACATTATGGAAAGGAACAAAGTGCATACTCCTCCATGTACAAGAAAAATAAAAATACCACGTTGCTGGAAGTAGGTGGTGATATGTTCTAAAATCTGCATCAAATACCATAAATTGCCATTTAGAGGTCTCCCACACACCACAGTCACTATGTCCCCCCCCTTGTGAACACTGGTGCTCTCAGGCTATATTATATATTAATAACCCACAAAAGCATGTAGAAACCAGTTCTAGTCAAACTTCTAGTTAATACTAATACCAAGAACTTTAACACTGCAGTGCTGTAGGGCATTGCTTGAGCATTTTGTCTGCAGATATGACCTTAACTCTCTCTGCTCCTTTTTGAAGGCAGGGAGCACTTTGTATCTCCAAACGGCAGTAGATTGTGGATCTGGCCCAGAAGCACTTTCTAAAACTTCTGCTCTCCAGCCTCATAATGAGGCTTGAAATAGGGAAGCAAGAGGTCCTGCTTGGGATGAGACTTTGAAAAAGGGACACTATAACATGAACCACAGAATGTTAAGGGTTGGAAGGGACCTCGAGAGATCACTTAGTCCAACCCCCTGCCAGAGCAGGACCACCTACAGCAGATCACACAGGAACGCGTGCAGACAGGTTTTAAATGTCTCCAGAGAAGGAGACTCCACAACCCCTCTGGGCAGCCTGTTCCACTGCTCTGGCACCCTCACTNCAACGACAAAAAAAAACAAACAAAAACAACACAACCAAACCCAGCAAAACAAACCAAACAAACAAAAAACAAACAACCAAACAACAGAAAGCAGTACCATAGAATTTACAAGTACTGGTCTAAGAGACCTGAACAGACCCCCTCTGGCAAGGGGCAGCTCTGGTACTCGGTGCCACCTACTCCTACAGACAGCAGCATCTGCTAATGTTGGTTTGTTGTTTGTTTGGGTTTGTGTTATTTTTCATTTGCAGTAATTATTGTCAGTTTGTGTGAAAATTTCAGAAAGACCATCAACTTGTGAGCTGAATGTAGCTTCTGCATGCACTTTGTTTTTGAGGGAAGAACAGACTATTGTTATTTTTGTAACATTGCTCATCAGCTTGCTTTTTTAGCAGGCCAGAGACAACTTCTGAAGTTTTCAACAGGTTAGGACATGCAGCAACAACACTGCTTCAGACACATAACTTCATACTTAATAACTTCAGTGTTTATATTCCCTGTAAAGGAGAAACATGTTCTGGTGACATCTTTGCTCACAGGTATTCCAAAGGCCTTGCAGCCATTCTTGACAGAAATATGCATGTTAACTATTCTGTTCTGCACCTTGAGCTTCCCCTGCAGTGAGACAAAATTTGCTTGCTTCACTCATACCAAGATTTAGTTATACAAACAAGGCAAAATGAATATAATTAAATCAAAGTTCTAGTTGAACTCAAATGGCAGGAGAGCACCTTATCTGAATTTCATCTTATTTTGCTTTGCAAGGATGCCAGAGTTAAGTTTTATCCTCCAACAGAAGAGGGGAAGAAGGGATAAATAAAACCCAGGGCACAGGTATAGGTAAACAAAACTAAACCAACCTGCTTCTTTTGCTATACTGCCTGCAGAATATCAAAGGCATTATAAAAAAATCTTGCTTTTCTAAGACTTCCTGTATTAAGATATTGATGAACAAATGATGACCAACCCACCTAATTGCATGATAGGGCAAGCTGCTTTACTAACAGGAAATTGTCAAGTTGTTCACTGTGACATTAACAGGGCTGTATATCACTCACACACATCCCACCCCCAGCAGAGCTCACACAATTACAGGATAAGCCCCTACAGCCTACTCCCAGCTTCTGCTCTCTCCCACCAGCTGTTTACAGATTTCTTCCAAAAATGGCTGTATTTGGAAAGCTCAGCTTACACATTTTGTATGGTCTTCATTATTGATTACCACCTCCTTAGAACAAAGAAGCTGTAAATGACACTGGTAATGGAGGGAGAGATCCACAAGCATTGATTACCCAAGCAGTTCTTGTTTATGACAAACAGCAGTTTTAAATACAGTATCTTCAAAGAAAATCTGGGAAAAAAAACCACGTAGAACAGTAAAGCTGATATAGTACCTGAAAGTGATTCATCGGTGTGGTTGTGTGTGTCTTTGTCTTCTGGCTACAAAGCAGAAAATAAACATAAATCTAAATAAAACAATGTATTTGAACACCAGAATAACCATTTGGCTAATTTACAAGTGGCAAGAGATCACTTAGAAGAATCTTGAGCTACTTTTAAAGTCAGACTGCTCATATATCTGATTGAGAAATTACTGACAATCTGTAGTCTTTTCAGGCAGCATTTTCAAGTTTTCACTCACCAAACTGACCTGTTAGTTGTATCCACTGAACAATGTAATCTTTATTAATGATAGGCTATGGAGTTACATCCTTTGAATAATAAGTTCTTAAACCCTCAACAGCTGTTCAACTATTCATATGCTTTGATTAAAAAGATTTTTTTTTAACACTTTGCAATGAAAAAAAAAGAATGTTAGCTGTACTGTGCAGCAGTAAGGGATTGTTTCACTGATCTCAGAAAAGTAGAGGAGGTTTTTATTTATTTTTCCCCACAAACCTCACAACATACATAGGAAGGTTTTCTAGACAACAGGTGGACTTGAACATTTCTGCTGACTCACAACTAGCCCTCCTCTTGTTTGAAGTAAACATTCCCTCAGTGGATTTTTTTTCCTGCTAATTAAACAAAATGAAATTATTCAGGAGCTTGAGACTGCAACAGACATTTTGACATTTCAATGCTACTATTTAGAGAGCAACATCTAAAAACTGGAAGGACTGCACCTTGATCCTAGAGCTGCAGGGAAATGGCAGCTGCCCTTACTTTAACTATGCAGGTGTGGACCCAGGTGAAATAGCTTTCTTCTGTTGAGGATTTAAAGATTAAAGCAGAAGGGGATTTTCCCTTTACATAGCTGCAATAAAGTATTGTTGATTTCTTGTATTGTCTCATTCTTACAAAACTATCACAGCAGGCTTCGTAACATTTTGCAGGCTGTGCATGCAAACACAAGTCAACTGGGTAAAAACAGAGTGTAATAACCCTCTATTCCTACCAGCTACACCTTCTTTACTCAGAAATCCTCTAAAAATAGAATACAGGCAGTTTCAGTTGATGTGGTGAACAAGCACCCATTCACAGCCCAATTATAAAGAAGGTAAACCATCTTCAAAATATTTAAAGACTTTGTTAGGAAAGAAAAAAATTTGAGTGCTGTTTTCAGTATATCTTTATTCCCTAAAAAACTGCAAGATCACACACAGGCAACCTCAGTTCAACCCACAAAGTATAGGCCCTACACTCAAGATCTCACACTTGACATGCCACTTGTATGAGAATAATTCTTGCCATCTTCTTTCTTCTCGTAGTTCACTTTTCCACTGGCACTATGCAAGATTTCTCTGGACAGAGCTTTTTAAACATGAACTTGGCGTTCACATGGCAATATGTGACCACCCAAGGTTTAAGAAAACTTAAATCTGCAGATCCTGATTATAGTTATTGTCACCATTTCCACAAATGCCTTAAAAAGGTAGAATATTACTACTGAGCCCTGAGGAGCAAACCCCCAGAAGGTAACTCATCGGGAGCATGAGGAGCTGCCCATCACAGCTCAGCCCCCCACCCACCCAGGATCTGTGTCAAAAGAAACAAATGAGCAAATAAAACAAAGGGGGGCAGGGGGAAGTGGACATTGTTCACTTAGTTTGCAACAGCTAAGTGGCTATTCCAAGCTTCAGTAACATATCCCAGACTTCATGAATGTTCAAACCATTTTCTGAAAGCTGATACCTAAATGCCCTTAAGAGATCTCATTATATTCCTGGGTTTTTTTTATCACAAGACAACCAAAGAAGACTCCAAAGAGTACAAAGAAAAAGAGGGATATTTATCTGTGTCATATATCTGTTCTCAAAATTCCTAATTTTACTGATCAGTTATTAACCACTTTTATCAAGAATTATGCACCCGAGTCTAGTCAAGATCATTTACTTGTGATGTAATTTCAATAAGACAATGCACTGTTATTGCCCATGAAATGAGGGAATTCAGCAAGAACATTTTTTGCCCACAACTGAAATCGAATCAACCTTTACAGGTCTAATCAAAGCCATAAGCCTATGCCCAGACTGAAGATAAGCAGAAGTTTTCCATTAACACCCTAATACACTGAAATATCTTTACAGTGATTCTAAGTTGGCTATGAATGCTCTCTTCTTGATGATGACAACGAGAGCATTACCTCCATCATCTGTGAAATGTATGCCAAACCCATACTTGTTTCTGATTAAATTCATCTGGGCTCTGGCATAAGGAACTGCTTTTATTTCTCTGTCTTGTTGTAAAAACCTTATTCATTTCTCTTCAAGTTTTCTGTTCAACCCAAAGAAAATCTAAGAGAAATTCAGCAGATTTCACTTGAAAGATGGTAACCATGGTCACTCTGCATTGCCCACTATGGCACTGCAAGACTGCACAAAACAGTGGAGAGTGTTCCCATGGGGGGAAGAGTAGTGTCACAAAGTCAAAACACAACAAATCCCTCCCTAAGGTCAAAAGGCAAGGAATCCAAACCTATAATTCCTGACTTCTTCACTTATTCTCTGCCTCGGCTCTATCTGCAGCAGGGATGAGGGACAGCATGCATGACAAAAGTCTTTGTTGACTCTTCTTCAGAACATCTACACGCTGACCAAAATCTATTTAAACTACAAAGTACAGGTAAATTATTAAAAAACCTCTCTTTTGCTCTTGTTCACAAAAGCTCACTTCACTGAACTCTTGGAAAGATGAACTATTTCTGGTCGGTTTTATGAAGGAATTCCACGCTCTCCAGACAGAGCATGAAATTGTCTTTTTTTTTGTTAACATACTTATTTAATCAACAGCAGTTTACATTCAGGTATCATTTTTCTTACCTGTTGGATTAGGCCAGAATCTGACGTAAGGGTCTTGATGTTCACAGATGCAATCTCCAATGTAACTTGATCTGTTAGGTATTCTTCATCTAAAACAAAGACTGTGGAACACTAGTCTTCCACTCAGAGACAAATCTAAACCTAAGACTATCAAATGTAAATTACAGGTGTCTAGTATACAAAAATTAACACCAGATCATGATCAGTCACTGGGAAATGCCAGATTAAAAGCCCAAAATATTACACTGGCAGAGACTGCAACATTCATGCAGAGCACTGTGGAAAGCAGTTATAGTTACATGGTTTTAGCCACAAGAACTCTCCATGGTGGTGACTACATTTGTAGTGCTAGCACGTTTTCATTTGCTGTTTGTTTAGGGGTAAGACCTCATTAAAGAACAGCTATTATCTTTATAACTTGCCAGATAACAGAAAGATGATGTATTTCCTTATCTTAACCAAGACATCGATCTGAATCAATGAATCCATCCTTACAATTTTAAGGAAAAAAAAATAAATCATGATTTTCCTCTTTTCCTGTTTTTATAAGATGAAACTTAAAGACAAATAGTATTCCACCCCCAGCAGGTTAAATGTTTAATAAGGATCATCTTTATTCTTTGTGACTGCAGGTCCAGAGAGGATGATGACAACAACGAAGTCAAAAAAAGTCTGTCTGGAAATGCAGACTACAGGCATCAAAATTCCACTTCATTTGTGTGAAAACACTGTGTGTGCAATTTGTTCTATATTTGAGTGGAGGTACAATTATAACCAAAACATGATGTAAATATTAAGCCTAATCCTGCAAGGTGGAAATTCCCCACAACTAACCTTTAAATCATATCAGTAGAGAGTGCTAAGAAATTTAATAAAACTGGTCCATTAAATAATTGACCTATAAAAGCTATGGCACAGTCCTCCAGCCTGGCCAATGTACTGTCCATTCAAACATTACATCTGAAGCAAATATAATTTTGTGTTATACAGAATCAGAGCTGCACTTTGTAACACATTTTAGCTCACACACTCATATCTCTAAGCCTGTATTTTTTTAGAAACAGTTACAATAAATCATTCTCAGAAAAAATAATTAAATAAAGTAAATGAACAAACTATTAAGAGGTATTTGTATCACTCGAAACTCCAAAGGGAAAATGTCAAGCTATATTAGTGTTTAAATCTCTTTACACTTGCAAAAGGAAGCAGAAGCTAAAATTTCAAAATAAACCAAGTTCACTTCCTTTCTATAGCAAGTGTTGAGATTTCTACTTCCTCTCAGCTTTCCTTTTAAAATGAAATGCATTTAAAAGAGGCATTCTCAGATTTCAAACAACTTCAGCAAATAAAAAATTTAGGAATTTATCTAATTAATTCTGAGGAGGACCTAAGGGCACAGGTGAAACAGAAAAACAGCACAGGGAAAAGAATGCTACAAAGGAATTGTTTTAGTGTTAGTAAAAATTATGAAGAACAAACCACCTGCCTGCAAATAAACAGAAAGCAGTTTAGAATTTCAAATAGTTTTCATCCCACATTCTCCTTCCCTACTAAGCAGCACTTTTCAGAGGATGCTCATTTCTTCTGGCTGGCCCCCTCAAGCCCCCAGAACAATTGCAAACCTTTCTTTAATACCAGTGGTTTATTGGTCACGCTCTACAGCAAAAGTTTCCCTTGTGACTATTCTGCATACTTTCCCATGTCTATCCCTGCTGCAAACCTGCTGCACAACACAGCATGGAGAACAATCTACTTGCAGAATGCTCCTCAAGTGAGTCCCTGACAGTGCTTTCCCTGAACGAAAGCCAAGAGTAAAGCCCAAAGTGACAAAAATCCACCTTGCCTATCAAGAAAACGATCATAAAGGTTTGTGGAATCCAAGTATCTTACTTCAGTGCAGTACAGAACCTGCACTGCCTCACACTGTTTTCAGGGAGGAGAGGCATTGGCTTGTGCAGAGTGGACCCAAGTAGGTCCCAAGTAGCTAGTATTAGTATCTGCTGAAAGTAGAAGATGGCATGAAGAGTTAATTGGTTACAGGGCTAAGAATGCAATCAGAGCCAAGAAACGTGGAAGGTATTTCTGGATTATATTTATAACCTGAAGGCACTAGTAATCTCTTCAAAGGCACCTTCTAACATTATCATGTCTCTACCATCTTTTCTCTGAACACAGCTTTTTGATGGCACCACTTTATTTTACTTCCAGACTGAGAGACAAGATGTTCTGACTATAGTTTCAGACTGACTTTTAGATCAAAATTAAATTTTGGAAGGAAATTTGAAAAGCTGTATATATATATACACCAAACTGACGTTAAAAATACATAAGACAACATTACATTTAAAACATAAACATCTAGGAAAAAGAAAATTTCAATCTGTTGGATAACACCAAAGGTTTTTATTACCCATAAGGACACAGATCTATGACACCCAAATAGACAGAATTCACAGTACTTACCTTTAGGTAATCCTGTGTCTTGGACAGGATATTTTTCAGTCTATGACAAAAAAGGCAAGAGACATACATGTTTGTTATTTTGAGTGCAGTTGTGCTGAAGAAAGAGTATGTAAACCCATACATTTGTAGTTCACAAAGTCTTTATCTTTTAATAAAACCTGCTAACACAAATGCATGGACACAGGCTGGAATAACAGATCCAAGTGAAGGATCAGCATTTAAAATACTAGTGAAATTTTCAGAGTTTCCTATTGACTCCCTGTTGCAAAGCTTTTAAAAGGGAAGAAAACACCCAGACAAAGCAATAGCTTGATCACTTGCCATCCCTAAAGTACACTGATGCATTTCAGTCTGTTCACATAACTCGACACTGGACAACAGTCTTCTCTGGGCTACATGGCACTGTACCTCTTCCAAGTAAACAATCCATAGTGACATTAAAAAGAAAAACTCTTAAAAGACTTCACACCATTTCATAATTTCGTATTACTTTTACCTGATATATTCCTGTCCCATCATAAGACTGGCTTGTTTAATATCCTAAGACACAAAAACTTGTCAGAAATTCTTTCTCTGTTTGCCAGCAATCACTAGAGCGCGCTGTTTGGCCTCTCCCAGGTTCACCCACGCTGCTGGAAGGCACTGCCGTTTGCTCTTACCTTTCCCTGACTTCAACTCATCCGACAAAATAGGTACAGGAAGGAATAATAACTTGGTACAACTGAACTTTGAAGCCTTAGGTGGGTTTTCTCATCCTTCCAACCCGTGCAGACAGAGGAATGGCAGCACCAATCTTTCTTGAGTGTTCTGTTGGTGGCTTTTTGAAATGAAAAGATGGTACTGTCACAGCCTCCAGAGGCTATCCCATGGACAGCTCAGCTGGCAACCTCCAGTTCAGCTGAAGTACCTATTACTTGCTTTATTCACAATTTAATTGCACAGGGTTAGTAAATTAAAATTTGTTTGGATAAGCAAACAGCTACATATATCTCTCCACAGTTTGAATTGGCATTTTGGAATGTTTTACCTCGCTTCTGCACTACATTAACTGTGGAGAGCTATTATGATTTTAAACTGTGTTACACCAGAAACACATACCATTGTTAAGGAAAGAGTGCTCGGATCTGTATCCTCCACTGGCTCTTTTGCTGCATGATCTGCTGAAAATAAGAAAGCTTTATCACTCCATAATGCTCAAAATATTCCTGGCAATTCCTATTTTGCTTCTTTGTCTGACCAAGATAAAGCACAACTATGCAGCCATTACATGCATTATATCAAATTAAATTTCCACAGGAAAGCATGGCAAACTAGGAAATGTCAGAGCTATTAGAACATAGATAAAAACCCTAACTATAAGCTAATAAAAGATGGACTTAAATGAAAATTCTGTATTTTTCTTAGTTAAAAAAAAATCATAAAGCAATTCTGCAATAAAGAGTACAATCCAGCAAATCTGCTAAAAGGCAAGTTTTGTTCTAGTAACAGCATTCCATTTTTAACTCGGAGCAATAATTCTAACAGCTAACATACCCACTACAACAAAAAGTAATACTATAATACAAAACCTAATTAAAACCATATTTGAGATAAACATTTATTATTTGTATACAATAGAAACATAACCTTCAATTATATTAACATCAAAAGGATACAAAAATAAATCTTCAAAGTGCTTGCAGGGGAATCTTTAAATGTCAAGTCCTCTGCGTCAATGGCTAAACTGACAAAGAATAGTGGGGTACTGACCAAATTGCACAGACAGTCTGAAACAAACCTCATACAGAGGTCAGGATTCACAAAACCACTCCTGTATTTTAACATCCTCCTATCATTTCCTCAAGGAATCTATTCTGTTGGTAAGTACCACATTTTCAAAAGCTGAAAAGCATTTTAAATTATGTAGTAGGATTTTCACTTCATTTTTGTCACTCTCATTCCCTAAGTCCTTATACCTACCACAAGTACACATTAAATGTTTCCAGCCACAACCAGTAAGAGATGACTGGAATCAGTATTTCATTATTATCACCCTTCTTCCAAATACAGAAATCAGTGCATTTAGAACACAGTCCCAGAAATTAATTTAAAAAAAAAAAGCATATTATAAACACCAAGGCCCAAAACACCACAGAAGTTACAGAGATGGTTTTCTAACCAACTCAAATTCAGCATAATTGTTTATTTTGGGACCTACTCCTACAAATCTACTCAATACAATAGAGCAACAACTTAAAAGGTGATCAGACCTGGTCAGCTTAGGTATACAAGAGGCAGGGCCTGCTTAACTAACCTGATCTACAACAAGGTGATCCACTTAGTGGATGAGGAAAGGCTGTGGATGTTGTCTACCTAGCCTTTGGTAAAGCTTTCGACACAGCTTCCCACAGCCTTCTCCTGGAGAACCAGTCTGCTTGTGGCTTGGATGGGTGTAGTCTTCACTGGATAAAAAACTGGCAGGATGTCTGGGCCCAAAAAGTGGTTGCAAATGGAGTTAAGTCCAGTTGGTGGCTGGTCACAAGTGGTGTTCCCCAGAGCTCTGTACTAGGAGTAATTCTGTTAAATTTCTTTCTCAACAATCAATGGAATCAAGGGCAACCTCAGTAACTTTACAGATGACATCAAAAGTGTTGATGTGCCTGAGGGTAAAAAGCTTCTAAAGGACAGGCTCAATCAACGGACCAAGGCTAACAGTATGACGTTCAACAAGGCCAAGTTCTGGGTCCTGCACTTGGGTCACAACAGCCCCAGGCAGTGCTAGAGGCTTGGAGACGAGTGTCAGGAAAGCCGGCCAGCAGAAAAGGACCTGGCAGTGCTGGTCAAAAGTCAGCTACACATGAGCCAGTGTGTACCCAAGTGGCCAAGAAGGCCAACAACATCCTGGCTGTTATCAGAGAAGTGTGGCCAGCAAGTGTGGCCAGCAGGACTAGGAAAGTGATTTTCTCCTGTATTCAGCACTGGTGAGAACACCCCTCAAATACTGTGTTCAGTTTTGTTAGCCCCTCACTNGTTGAGTTAATGGCTGGACTCAATGATCATCTTAAAAGTCTTTCACAACCCCAGTGATTCAATGTTCTAAAGCATAATACAATGCAGGCATAAAAATAAACAGGCCTGAAAATAAAATGGGTGGCAGCAGTGGGACAGAAGCGGCCCCAGGGCCGTGGGACAGAACTGTTTTCCCTCCTGCTTCTGAGGCAGCCCCAACAGCAGCAGTTCCTGGGTGTCCAGTGCAGCACCCAGCCCTTCTCTGCAATGCCAGGTAGAGCATTTGCCAGGGCTGGTGCCCACAGGAAAACCAGACACATTGTCCAGACAGGGGGCACATGATCAGAGGGATCAGATCTACGAGGCTTGAGAACACATCCTTTGCACACAGACACACCGAATGTTTTAAAAAGGCAGACGTCTATGAAATTTTAGTTGAGCTACAGAGCTTAGGAAGACATATGCAGAAGAGGAAAAACAAACCTTCATTTTCTTGTCATGTGCTCTTTTTGGTAGATACTAAATTCCTCCTCCAGAAAAATGGTATTAATAATATATTCTTGATATAGCCTGCCCTGATTCAGCACAAACTGCCATAAGCTTCCCAGCTCAAATGCAGAGAGGTTGAGAGGGAGACTGGGATATGGGTATGAGAATATACAACATGCTGGCATAAGACACTGCATGAGAGTAGGGCAGAAACAGAGGATCAAAGTGGAAACTGTAGTGAACAGCTGTGAAGGAAGTAGAGAGGGAGCTGGGGCAAGGAGAGAAGTCCATCCTGCAAGGAAAAGCTGAAAAACAAAGCGGTCCTGGCAGCCAGAGAAAGTCTCCAGGGAAGAAGGCCAGCCCAGGCATCCCCAGTCTCACTGTTTCCCCACTGTTAGCAAAGACCCAGCAAACCAAGTGGCAAAATGTCAACCTATTGTCAGTTTGTTCTGGAGGCCTTACAGCTCTTCCTTTTGCATTCTGAGATGCATTAAAATAAATAAATAAATAAACTCTTTGACCTTGTAATATAATGGGAACCTTGAAGTAGGTGAAAGCAGACCCCACAAAAGGTCCATGCCCTGATGAACCACAGTGCCTACTGTAGCTATGCTAAGGGCTTCATCCTCTATCTTCTGTTACATTACCAAGATACAGCCAAGGTACCTTGTGGCACTGGTATTTTCCTTTCTGCAATCCAGAGGGAATCACTGAAAAAAACGGAAGATCCACAAATACAGGTATTTGAAATAACTACTTGACAGAGACCAGGATGACTGTACAAGAAGTGATGGGATACAGCATGGTAGCTTTAACTGACTTCCACTTCTCACACAAAAACACAGTCACTGTGAATCTGTGACTCTGAATCCTTCTTCCTTAATATCCACACTGAAAAATATCTTAAAACTGTATTTCTTTTCCTACATCTCAAATTCTTCCCTTTTGTTTTTCTAGTTCTTTATGAACTACAACAAATTCTATGTTTTTTAGGTTGTAGAGCACTACTAAGTCACAAGATTTTCTTTAAGTGTCCTGCATGTGTATGAGTATTTGTACCTAAGAGTAAAGGCTCCACATACATGATTTACTGTGGCATTGTTGACCACTCACAGTAGGCAGACAATTTGAATACCTCAGAGTTAATATTTAATTGTAAATAAGGAAATGACAATGCCATGTCTCCTCTCTCTTTCCCACATGTATCTTCCACAGACTTTTGTACGTCATGTCATACAGCTGGATGCAGGTGCACAAAACAGTAGGGAGGAAAGTTCTCTGTCTCAAATGTAAACCATCCAGTTTTGCATGTTGAAAGGCCAACAGGAAATACAGGTATCATCTGACTAACTGTTCAGTGCAGACTGTCTGTTTTCATAGTTACTCTGACAGACGGCTTGATAACAACATTATCTGGGATCCTTCAAAAAAACACTATCACTGTAGTCCCCACTGAGAGCACACAGCCACCAGTCTACCTTTCTTCCCCACGCTTCTGCCAAGAACCACAGGAGTTGACTCGCATGGACACAAAGCACAGCATGTGCAAATTGACTCGGACGGACTTAAGTCAGGTTTGATGATTGCTCCCAAGGTTCTTTTCTGCTGCCCAACACCTTCACGCTGCTTAGTGGCTACCATAGCTCGTCTGCCTGAGCCTGGCCAGTATAACTGGCTGCAACAGAAGCAGCAGGCTTGTAGCCATGGCCACCATTTCTCTCTGTTCAATACTGCTACTCTAATGGGGACTCAATACTGTGCACTTACCAGCGTGAACAATTTGTCAAATTTATATACATGTATACCCATACACATTCAAACTTCTAATCCTACCTATGTTCTTCATCCTTACATTGCAAGGAAGTCTGAAGGTGAGTTTTGGAAACTTCATCATTTTGACCTTTAAGCGGGAAGGGATTCATCATAAAGCACCACATAGCAGAGGTGGTATTTTCCTCTGTTACAGCTTTTTCCTTGCAACACAGCCTTGACAGCACCAGTAGTAAGAGAAGCATGTTAGATCTGCTGCATCTCAAGTGGTTCAAGCATACCCCATAATAAGATCTCTTTTACACCAAGGCTACGCATACACACGAAGAGAAAAACTTCGTACAACTCAAAGTGATCGCCCGAATACTAATGTTGTTCATAGAGATGAACCCTTTGATTAAACCCAAATCGACATTGGTGCTTTGACCGGAGGCACGGGGAATTTCAGATTTGAATAAAGGAGGAAATACAGCAAATTAATTAGAATACTTAGTTGTTAGATAAATCTGATTCCATCAGCACTTGGGCATTTTTGTTTACTATTAACTATGCAAAACTCTCTCTGAGCCAGGTAGGAAGGGAAAAACTGATGCTGGCACGGCTAAGGCAAGGTACTTAACAATNACCGGGGAAGATCCCGCCCCCGTAGAAAGCGTGTCCGCCGGGAACGCCGCTCTCCGGCGGAGACGTCGGGCCAGTTCCTCCGGGCGGGAGGGGCCGCGCTGTCGGAAAACGCCGCCTTTCATTAACAGCGCGCACCGAGGGTGCGGATTGTGCCTCATCAGGTAATGCTACTTTGGACCTAAAGTACGTGATTTCTGTGGTATTAGATCCTCCCTCTTCTGATCCTAGCGATATTTACGCGCCTAGATAACTACCTTCAGATGCAGAGTGGCCGGTCTCGGTTAGGAGTTAAGGTCCATCTGCAGATGGCTCACAGTCCACGGGCCGAGTTTAAGAACACAAGTATCGGTTGTGGAGCAACAACCATAAACTGCACTGGTTTGTTCACGAATACTTAAAATTCATCCTCTTATGCCACAAGGCACTTCCAGTACCATGATGTTGTCAAATCTCTGTACGTAATTGCTTGGTGTCCCCACTGTCATCTCTGGCAAACTCTCTCACTTAAGGTTTCAATGTACTTTAAGGGACACAGATTTCTTAAATGGAGCCCATGCATGAAAGCGGTTCCTAAGTAAGCAATATCACACATTGCTATTTATTGTACAACACAAGCAGAAGACACCAGCATAACTGCATTTGCCATGATAAAGACCATATTTGTGTGTTAGCCACCTTACTCCTTATTAACAATGTCACTTTATGGCCAAATTCTACTGTTGCACTGGGAGAACTCCAGTTCAGCCAACTGGGGTAACTAAAAGAAGCTTTCAGTCCTTAAAGAATAAAAAACTGAGTGCTTTTCCACAGATTATTTTCCATCTCTCATGCATGCTACAAATATTAAAAAAAAAAAAGGGGGGGAAAAAAAGGGATAAAGATTAAATTGCTCTTATTTTCAGAACTTAGATTTATATTCAATAACTGATACATCCTGCTATTTCTGTGGGGTTTTTTTATTACTATCAATATTATTAATGCTTTTCAGTGAGTGTTATTGAATTTGTGAATTCTTGCAAAAGAGCAAGTCATTTTGAGGAGAGCTCTTATGGTGTACCTCTAAATCATCCTATCAGTCAACTACTGACACGCTATTTAGAAGATTAATATGTTAATGTCAATATTGAAACTCAAAGAACAGTGGCATTTCTTAGTTTAAAAGGGTAACATCAAGTCTAATTAGAAAGAAAATATCTGATTCTGTAAGTTTCCCCTAGACACTGGAACAGGTTGCCCANGAAGGGAAAAACTGATGCTGGCACGGCTAAGGCAAGGTACTTAACAATCATTTCACCATTAGCCATTTCAGCTAAAGAGTGGGGGCTTCCTACCCACCCGCAGTCCGGGATTTTGGGAGAATGGCTTTATTAAGGTGCTCTTAGGAAGCACAAACTACTTACACGCTCAGCACTGGAGCAGGCTTGACAAGACAAGTTGCGCTAAATCGCATCGGCAGAGCACATGATAAATCATTACCGTGCTTAATTAGCGCGTGCGGAGGGGGAAGGGAGCAACTAACAAACTGTTAATCTCGCCCGGGCCAGGCTCCTCACCTGGCTCCCGTGAGGCGCTGCCGCGGGTCACCCCCGTCCGGGAGGGAAGCGGGG
>VWZY01002476.1:296556-317968 GCA_013399075.1 Chloroceryle aenea
TCCTCTTCGATAACCCTGCGGTTGGTACTTGCTGGCATTCAACCCGGGGCCGGCTGGTTGGGTGCCTGTGGTCTGTGGGGCCCCGCAGTTACCGTGAGAGGAGAAGCTGGCTCATTTGAGAAGCTTTGTATGGGTGCCCATATATAACGGGCCAGCTACACAGAGGGGTTGTTTAGTCCAGGTAACACTGCTTGCTGTCTGTGGGGTGTTGTATTTATGAGCTCTGGGTCGGATCGTACCCTTGGTTTTAGGCACAAACTTCAGTGTCCTTACGAAGTCAATGAGAAGCCATATGTTCAAATGGCAGGAGCAGTGCCCAGGCTAGGCTTTTGTTTAGGTCGTGTCTGTTTGCCCGCATTATAGAGAAGGATGAGAATGCTCCTTCTCTCTGTACAGTGCCTTCAGAGCTTCAGAAGGACAAGTGTTTGTAGCTGAGAATTTGCTATTCAGCAGCAGTATGACCGTGACTGAAATAACAGCTGGTGTCAAGCAGGGAAGAATTTCAGCTGGGCCAAAGGCATTAGTGTGAGTTTATATGGAAATAAGAAGTCCATATGGACCAAAGTTTGTCTCTTGTATGGGATTGTTGTTTTTCTTATATTTATTAAATTTCTAATTTACTAGTTTTGTATAATGTGCTATATAGTAAGTGACCGTCCAAGGCAGTGACTAGTCTAGCACAGATAGCTTTTATTAATTCATTGTTGTTGTTAAATTCAAGTTTTCTCAGGTTTAAAAATCCCTTATTTGAGCTGCTATTTTAGTGTAATCAAAAACTAACCGATTTTTTTTTTTTTAAAGAAGCCATTAACAAATTGGCATGGTTTTCTTATGACACTTGTCAGAGAGAGTCATTGTTGCTGTTTCATAAAGTTGTTAGCATACTGGGGTTTAAATACCTGGTTTGACTTGTGCAGGGAAAAGCTAAGGTAGCCGTTAGCTATTGGGGTGATGTTACCTATAGCTTTTCTCTTGTTCTGCAGCTGTGGCGAAGGAAAACCTAAAGGAACAAAACAAGGTGTCCCAGGTGGTCTTCTAATTGTTGAGGCAATTAAAATACAACAACCTGGTAACACTAATAAGGTTGTTTGTATGAATAGACTGCTTGTTAGCATTTGCATTTATTCAGATTTTTCTTCATGTTGAATTGCTGAATAAGTTTCTTTTTCCATAAGAAGAAATTGATGTTGGACATTGACCTTTTCTTTTGAAAAGTTGATTTGTCTTGGAGAAGATAAGTTAGAAATTTAATGTCTCGAGTACAGCTCTGATCTCTGTACAAGAACTAAACAAGGTTTGATAATGCATGGAAATGCTTTGATAAGCATCTTGGGAATATATAGGAAATTGAAGCTCTTCAGTGTTAGATGACTTATTGAACACAAATGATAGTAGAGTAATGCTTATAGAGTTCAAAGTAATTAACAGATTAAAAGAAAGCTTGATACTTGACCATTGTAATAAAAATTGTGATAACTAATTCTGTATTAGCGGATTCATTTCACTATTGTAGTTAATTTAAAAAAGCAAAACACCAAGTGTGAGAATAGCAAAGGAGGTCTTGGAATAAGTAAGTTTAAGTGTGTAATAGACTGTTCTTATTTTGCTGTCTCCAATTTGAAAAATAATTCACTGGAAGATTGAGGTGTTGACAAAAATTAACACTTTTCAGCATGTTCTTAGTGTGTTCCATCATTATGAAATAAGAGTACTGAAGACTATGGCTGCACTAATAAAAAAACAACCCCTAACTTGGGCATTTGAAGCCTGTGTTGCTGCTGTTTTAGTAGTGTGCTATGAACTGACTCCACTGATGTGCAGCATTGGTATTTCATATGTGCTGTCAAACCATTTTATAAATTGTGGTTTAGTACAGATATAGCATAGTTTAATTTTAGAGCATGCCTTCCAAGGAAACACTAATTTTGCTGGTTGATAGGTGTATACAGGGAGATAACTGTTCCAGGTTTGAAAAAGCTGAGAGAAGGAAATGGACAATTTAATTTGATTGCTCTTCTTACTCTAAATTAATTTTTCTTTCTTCTTTTGGGGAGAGTTTAATTCTGAAACTTCACAATGTTCCAAGTAAACTGTCCTGTGTTTTGAAAGATGTACTTAGAATTGAGATTTTATCAGAGACATATGGCAAAGGTGTGACCTCCAGTAGTTTGCCATCTTAGTTGAACAAGGATACTGAGGCTTTTTATTTTTCCATAGAGATTTGAGACTGAGTGTAACTACTGCATGTTTATTTGGAACATTTTATCCTGAAAAGGCATTTTCAGTTTTGCATAGGGGGTAAAAATATTTTTGTAAGCAGTGGATAGCTTCAGGAGATGATCATCAAAATAGTTTCCTACTCTTTATCTTCTGAGCCAAAGAAAATTTCTTGGATCTTTCCTACTGCTTCCAGCTTAATAAATTACTGCTCTTCGCATATGGTTTAGCCTGTTTATCCATTTTAACAATATTTGAGCAAAATGATCAGGGTTATCTTTTTGTCTTTTTATAACAAAATGCACTGCTCTGTGTTTTGTGGTGGGGTGTTACCTGTAAGGACTGCAAAATTAATTTCTGCTTATGTGTGAATAAGGCAAATTGATTTCTTTTTAATTATTATTATTAGATTAAAATGTTTGTGTTTCTCTGAGTGTCAATAATAAGTTTTGTCTTCTGACTTTGAAGTTGGCAGTCATGTGGGCCGTGAGCTTTCTTGGCTTTGTGAAAAACCTGTAATTGCACATAGGCTCTTTCATAGGTATTTGCCCAGGTTTGAACTTAGATAACATGAACAAGGCAAGCATAACAGCTTGGAAGACTGAGTAAAGTAACTTTCCCTAAATGACTTTTACTTCATTGCCATATCTACTCTGCAGAATTGTGACAGCTTATTTAGTGCCTCAGGAAAATCAGGATCTACATGAGGTGAATTTCCTAGTTAAATGGCTTGTTCTCACCTCCTTGGGGCTTAGGGGAAATCCATCTTCCAGGCCTGTTTTATGCTTCATAAAAGAACAGAAGCCTCCAATTTGGTTTCTAGAGACTCTCTTATATCAAGCGTGGTTATGTAAGGGTATCTGTTCTGTAAAACTGTGGATTTATCATGCATAAAACAGATTAGATGATTTCATAATCATATCTGTGTGAAATCTGTGGAGAAAAAACAAAAAGCCATCATCTCCTTTTGCATATAACCTTTTAACAGAAGTTCTTCTAAACTCGTGCAAGGTATAAGATGTGTGGGATTTCCTATTTCACATAGTTTCTAGGTCATCCTCTATGTCAGTGAATTTCCTGTCTGGCTGAAGAATGGTAGTAGTTAACACCCTTAGATAGGGTCTAAAGCCTTCAAGCATGATTGAAAGGTCCCTCAAACATGTTTGCAGTTGTTTAAGAAGCTATGCTTGCGAGTGGTTAGTTTAGGTTTAATGAGATTTATCATACAAATGGTTATAGCATCACACTTCACAGAATCACAGAATGGTTTGGGTTGTGCTACTTGCACAGCCCTGCCTTCCTCTCCCCACATTGGCAGACGCATTTCCACAATTGTGTGCACTCCTTTTTGTGGAGGTGATCTTAAGCTAGTGCAGTACCTTGAACCAGCTGTCCTGGCACAAGAGGAAGGATGGGACTCATAAAGTTCATACTTCCTTTCTCAATAGATTTGCAGCTTTACAACATAGATACCTTAATCTGTTTTCTCTAGTATTTATTGTTAGAACTTAACTGTCAAGTTACTATCTTCTTGGCCACACAGATACCTATTCTTCTTTCTCTTGTGCCTCTAAAGAAACTAGCTGGAGTGTTCTTGAATTTTGAAAATAATTTTAAAATCAATGATAATGCATGACTCTGGGGTTTTTGGGTAATTCAACTAATGAGCGTTTGGCAGGAGAACACTTGGTGTACAGATCTGATGTGCTATCATACCGTGTGCTTGCAGCTGGGAAAGGTCTTGCTGCTTATTCTGCAGGAAGCTCTGTATGCTGAATCTGTCAAGAAATTTCAGGGCTGAAGGTGTTTATATGGCCAACACTGATTCAGCACTGTATTTGGAGGTGGACTTAAGTTCAGAAAAGGTGCTAAGATCTGTTATTTTCTGAGTGTGTAAGCTATCTGATAGAGTATTTTAATGACAAATAAATTATTTGCTATGGAACTGCATTTTCCCTTGTGTTAGTTTGACTGCCATCTTTCTCTCTTTAGAGGATTTTTCTGTAGTTAATATTGAAATTTTTAACTAAAAATATTTTTATATATATTTTAATAGCTCACAGGAGTCCTGGATGATTGTTTATGTGACATAGAAAGCATCGATGACTTCAACACTTTCAAGATTTTCCCCAAAATACAGAAACTGCAAGAACGTGATTACTTCAGATATTACAAGGTACAGTTAGAATGGTATTTTCCTGAATAATTTAAATTAAATACAGAAAATACAGGGAGGATTACACACCAAATCAACTCGTATATATTGTGTTTTAGAAGCCCACAGCTCTTTAATTTGGTTGTAGCAGGTTTTCAGTCCCTGACAGTTATGTTGGTACTAAGTCACATGTGCTGTGTTAATCCTGGAGTCAGTGACAGTAAATCACAAATGCCTTCATTCAACTGATAAGTGATAACTTTAAAGGTATTGTGTTTGTACTGCTGCATCTAGAAAAGGATTGTATATTGGCAACTTTCTGACAGCATGCAGTACTCATCTTCTAAGAAATGTGTGTGATTGGAAATGGAAATAATGTGGTGACTTCTTGCAAGTTGCTATCTTAGTTCTTATTTTAGTGTTTGCTACCTAGAGAACTATTATTCCTTCTGAAAATAGGTTAAACCACTCCGTTTTCAAGTAGTATGTAATATCACTTTTTCATGACTTGAAACTTTTTTTTTTTCCCTTGTGTTAGAATCTGATGAGCAAAATAAGACTTTGAAGCCTGATACTTCTGTTTTATGATGTGCTTAACTTAAATGAGGTTGCATTTTGGCTGAGTAATCAGATGGTTGCTTGCCACTAGGAAAAATGAGGTTACACTCCTTGAGGGCAGAATGTCCTGCCTCTTCCATACTTTTAGCTCTTGAGCTTTTCAGACTGTGAATTAGCCCAATGTGTCTCTTCAACCTGGTAGACTTCTAGTTTTAATGGTTGGGTTGTTGTTTTGGTTTTGTGTGGGTGGGTTGTTCGTGTGTGTGTGTTGTGGTTTTTTGTTTGGTTGGGGTTGGTTTGTTTGTTTTTCCCAGGATGTTAAAAGTGATCTAGGTGATCTGGAATCAGACAAGTGTTAAACTCATGCAACATGGGGTTATGAATGTGAGGAATGAGAAAAAAACACTAGAATCTTCCCTTTCTAGTCTTAACTAAGCAGTAATCTATAACTTCACCCTGAATCTCCTTCTACTACATGATACAGTTCTGACTTGACTTTTCAGGAGAAATAAGATGTGTGCAACTTCAGTGGTGATATATCCATAGTAGTAGTAACTAGATTATTCAGAGGCAACAGAAAGATACAAAACAAAGTATTTGAAGAAAAGGAGCAACAGGTACATAAGGTTTTATGCAACAGTAATTTCATCCTGCAAATTTAGAGCTACTCTTCATATCAACAGCTGGTTTGCAGATGATACTTTAATGGGGTGTTGCAGTCCTGCCTCACCTTTCACCCTGATCTTCCTAATAGATGGGAAATGACAAGGGTCAGTGTGCAATTCACCCATCAGCGCAGTTACTTAGTACTTCCAGCTGTGACAGGGAAGAATTTGTGTTAACAAGTGAACCAACGGAGTGAGTGAGAACGTTTTTCACCATTTCTCCTCTGACTAAGCAACAGAGGGTTTTTTGATGTCTCTGCACCAAATTATGGAGGTGCTTTTAAGCACAGAGCTGGATGTGGAAACTGTGAGGCTAGGCAGTAATCTTCCGGGTCAGCTATGGTGTAGCTAAATACAGGGAATATACTTGTTCTGGGAATGAAAACATTCCTACTCTGAAGTAATTTAATTTGTAATAGGAATTTGGAACATTGACTTTTCTAACTACAATCATGGTGTTCTCATTCTGTTACTAGTTCAGCAGCCACAGAAGAACTCTAAAGCTTAATGTATAATGCTGAATGGACTAGTTAAGTTTTTATTTACAGGATGAAGAAAACTTTCTTGAAAGTCTTGCTGAAATTGTGCTAGGTGGTTTATAGATAGTGGAACACTTCTTAATCAAATAAAAGATTAAAAAAAAATTGTCTCTGTATAGTTTTATACATTAAACCACACAAGCTGTGGAAGCTTCATGATAAGGAATCTAACTTTTAATGTGGCAAGTATTGAGTAATACTGTAAATGATAATAATGCAATCTTATACTTCAGACCCTGAGGAGAGTAGAAGAATGTTCTCTATAGTGAGTGCATGATTGGTATTGATTAGAGTACAAGGGCTGTACAACCTCAGTTTTTCTCAGAAGTGTGTGTGCTGATTTTTAGTGCTCTTGAATCATTCTGGGACTAGTATATCTTGTATATCTTGATTTGCAGGTGTTCTTTCTCAATTAATCTGAAGTTTAGGAAGCAGTATTCTTTTATTTACAGCATTTCTCTGTGTAAGAACAGTGACTGCTTTGTTCCTTGTGTTTTCCTAAGAGTGTTAACATCTTGTATTGTTAGAGTTTACTTTGAAAAAGGCTGTAGTCTAGCTGTTTGGACTCTCTTTTTTTTCTGGTAGAAATTTGTGTGAGGGACATGTGTTATATAATAAGTCTTATTGCAAAGGTGATGTAAAATATAACACTTTTTGTGCTTTATTGACAAAAGGAAGATGGGTGAACAAGTACAAAAAAAAATCTAAGTTTTTACACTTTTTTTTTCCTAAGGATGGTGTTTGTGGATTGAATAGAGGAAGTGGGGGGGGGAGCAACCTAAACTCTCTTTTCCATGTATTTGTGCTAGCATGGATTGACCTGTAACTAGAAGGTAGTTGTCATTCCTAAGAAGACATACCATCTGCTTGGTATCTCCTTAGGTTTTTTTTATCTGAGGAATCTCTTTAAGATTTTAAAGCTGAATTTGTAATTCCTGTGATGAGTAAGTACATCAAAACGGAAACCTGGAAAACAGTCTTTCCATCAGATGATGTATAGCAGTTAACTCTGCATGCATCTTTTGAAACCACAGGAAGGACTAAGTTGCTGAAAGGTTTGCTAGAGGACTTAGCATAATAAAGTAAAACGTTGTTTTGCTGTCTGGGGATCTTTTGTGGTATTGACAGAACATCTGTAGAGATATTTTTTTTGTTGTTGTTTTAATTTAATTTTTATATAGTAGTACCTCAGAACAATTTATCCTTTAGCCATTAAAGGGTGTTTTTTTACTTCTGGCACATAGTTTTGATTTTTCTTAGGTGTCAAAATTAGGAGAATAGACTGGAGGGAGAGTAAGACCTGGCTATAATTCATGTCAGATTCTTTATATTGTGCCTCCTTTTTATCAGGCCATATTGGTCTGGCTTTCCTTATGCTTGGTATATTATGTATAATGTATAATGCTGGGGGGGAAAAAATGGATTTTTTTTTTCTCATTTTTGAGGCTCTGGTTTGAGAATTTAGTGAATATAGCCATCGGGCTTCTGTTACTGGATTCCCCAAAACCAGGCTACTTAAAGCAAATCACTGATGCAGTATAAAGGTGCTCAGCCAGTTAAATGTGTTCAAAGCATAAAGGTGGTTTGTAATTTTTTTTTTTAATGGAATAGTTGTTCAAGATGGCTCAGTGATTTCAGTTTTTCTCCAAATTTAAGTCTGAATACTATGTTTCTTTTATGCAGAACCCTTTAGGTACCACATGCAGTGGACTCCCAGGTTTATCAGAGCATGGGATTTGGAGTTCAGTTGCCAATTCTTTGCCTAAGGGGCTGCTCTGGCACTACTGGACTAGATGTTTAAGCTTTTTTTTTTTCTTGTCTGTATCTCTCCTTACGTAATGTGAAGGTGTAGTATATAAGTTACATGATTTAGAAAAATATTCCTACATATAAAGGAAAACATGTTTTTCTGAAGACTAAGTTGGTGAAGTGTTCAGCCTCTATCTTAACTTATTAGGTGTAGCAAGAAGATGATTCTTTATAGTTTGTGACTGTTCATTTACTGTACAGCTTGTATATATTTTTTTCCATAAACTAGCATAAGTATTAGTCTTCTGAATTAAGATTTATAGATTTTTATATTATTTTTATAGGCAGATTTATAGTTCTTGAATGTTTGTGTTTAAACTGCTGTAGGGCCCGATCCCATGTTCAGGTTATTAGGCTTAATTTTGCAGTGTGTTTTATAGAACTCCTGCTGTGTCTGACTACAGAATAAAATGCAGTATATGCAACCCTTTCCAATAAGAAGTGATACATGAAATGATTCAAGATTTAGTTTGTTGTACATAAGTAATGATGTCAGTTGAGTATCTTAATGAATATAGTATTTATCAACTGAAGAAAACTGGTACAAGCAGTGCTAATGGAAAAGTAAAAGAATAGAAGTATTTTTTTGTTTGTGTTGTGACTTTTTTTTTTTAATTCTGGTAATTAGTGCTTGTTACTGAGGATAAATGCTTTGTATTTTATTTGTAAAGTTAGATTTCAAAGGTGGTGTATTTCTGCAGGGTTTGTGGTTGATCATGCAGCAAAAAACCTCTAGGCTTTGTCTTCAGGAGTGGTGACATCAAAGTGTTGTTTATGACTGTTTGTTACTAGTATAAGGCTAATATAAAGGAAAATTGATTTTTAATTTTGTTTAATTTCTTTTTTCTTTCACAATGAAAAGCCAAGTGTAGTAAAGTGTTTGAATCTCTTGCCATGTAGTCTATACTAATACATGTAGTACTGCCTGCCTTTATTGTGCCACTTGATGAAAAATAGGAGGACTAATCATCACAGGATTTGTTGGTAATAATTCTGAAGTTTTTCTCCTCATTATTTACACTGGTATCATATCAGCCCTCTGTTTTGAGGCCAATACAATACTCATTTCCTTGGCTAGCTGTGATGCTTAGTAAAGATTGCTTGGGTTTATTGCTTGTAATTTGAAATCATCCAAGCACTTACTTGAATTAGTAAACTTGTGCATTAGTCTGTCCTCCATCAGGTGTATTTTCTTGATCAGTATAGTACAACTACAGTCTTTTTAGAGCTGCATATGTCTGATTTGCCTTGGTTTTAATAGTTCACTTAATGTTTTGACGTTACATTGGTGGTGAGAGATTTAACTTGTGCTTTAATGTACTATCTGTGTCCACTGGAGAGCATTATCACTAACAATTTCAGTGTAAAAAGCTTCAGCTTGTATCCTGTGCAGGAGGGCAGTTAAAAGAAACAACTAACTGACTGAACCCCAACCCCACCCTGGCTTAAACTTCTGCATTTAACCCTTTTTCCTTCTCTCCTTTAATTTGGAAGTATTTATTGATACCGAGAGCTAGCTATTTCTTTTAAAGTTGCCTTATGTAAGTGTTGATTGTAAACTTATTTCTGTATGTTTAGGTCAACCTGAAGAGACCATGCCCATTTTGGGCTGATGATGGCCATTGTTCTATCAAAGATTGTCATGTAGAGCCTTGTCCTGAGGTATGGATCAACTAATATAAAATAGGAAAAGGTTACTTGGTTAAAAAGTTTGATAATTTGGAATTAATAATACTATACTAACAATGTTTATTAATGAGAGCTTAATATTAAATAAAAAAGTGACAATAAAATTATTTTCCATTTTAAAAGTAGAAATAGAAGCCAAATATGCTGTCTCTGTCATTTTACCAATCAGTACAAACAACAACAACCCCGAACTTTAAGAATAAGTCTCTTCTGAGCTTTAGCTCTGTTTTAGATATAACATGTTGAGAAGGTAAAGGAACAAGTTAATTATTTTTAAAGAAGTTTGCTTTGCCCTCTGTAGGAGTGATATTGAACTTGCAGATTGTAATCAAGCATAATCATTTCTACTAACAGTGTAAAACCTGTGATCTTTATTTTTTGTTTTTAGAGCAAAATACCTGTTGGAATTAAGGCTGGGAGCTCTAATAAAGTAAGTAGTCATTGTTTTTCTTAATTCTTTCTGATTTTTTTTAAAAAATCTTAACAGTACAGTAGTTTTGTGAGGTTTTTATTGCAAACCTTCAGTCTTGGCACAGTAACTGATCAGTTCCTGTATGTGGCTTTCCAGTTTTACTTTCACATGTAGCAGTCTTTCTGACATAGCTTGAACTGTCATGTCATTCTGAGTCTGTCTTAGCTTGAGGACTGGTGCAGACTGAGTCAGTGAAGGACCAAGGGCAGCAGGACACGGTGACAGAGCGCCTGATGCAAAACTCTTCATTCATATTAAAAGAATCCAAATGAGATGTAGTTCTGCCATGTCTAGACTCGAGCAGGTCATTAGTCTAAAGACAATTTAGTCTACAGTGGTTACTATAAGCTTAAATAGTTGGTCTGTGCAGTTGACTTTTGCTTACTTCTAAGAAGGACAGCTTGGAGAGATCACCAAGTGACCTTGTCAAAGCCAAAAAAAGTAGAGAATGCCTAGAGAGTAAGTCAGAGCAGAAAGGCAAACCACCCTCCCCACCCCCAAATCCCAAATGCAGTGCCTGAGGATAAGGATTTTAGCAGCTGATGGGATAACGGTGCCCAAATGAGAGCTCTTCCTGTTGAGTGCCTTGGCTGTGTTGTAGACTCAAACTTAACCCTTGATTTAATGTATTTCTATCCTCCCAGCCATAGTTGCCACTTGCCTCATCTGAGTGTAGTTCATCTTAAATTGGCATTAGGTTTAGACTTTATGCCAGGAAAGATAGCTGAGAGGCATACTGCATTGTGAATCAATGTCTTCTGTGTCCTGCTGTCACGAACACTGCAGTCAGGGCTGTCCAAGCTTTAGCTCTGGAGGAAGTCTCATCTCCTGTTCATACATATATTGTTAACCTCACTCTGCAGTCGTGTGCCTCTTGGTTTAAAGTTTTGTGATGATCACAGAAGAAACATCTTTCATACTGACACAACTTAAAAATCAGTCATTTGCCATTTCAGCACAAGCAGCAGTAGTTCTGGGAAAACTGGCATTATCTCTGGGTGGAAGATCTCAAGTTTTAGCTGGAGCTGTTGCCAGTTCTCTCTTTCTCTTCTAATCTTGATTGTAGAGAAACTGACTTCTGGAATGCCTCCTAAAGAGGTACTTTAAGACCTCAAAACTGTTTTAGAAAGGATCCTTTTAGTGGATATTTTGGCTTCCTGATTGAGTAATCTTGAGAGCCATAGTTAATTAGTAGCCAAAGGTTATGCTCTTCTTAAGATACCTCACATAAGCATATTGAATTGGACTTTGGAAGTGAAAAACCAGCCACCTTTTGGTTTCACCACAATAAAGAAACTGGGACAGCTTCTTTAGGAAGCTGTTACTTGCTGGTATTTTGCTACAGTTCTTAGGTTGCTGCAGCCAGATGCAATACTCAAAGTTGGGCAATTCTGCACTGTAGTTGACAAAAACACTAATGTCTGCTGCTCTCCTTCTCTGTCAGAAAATGAAATATTTCTCCAGGAAAATTGTCATCAGGACTGATATAAATCTTCCCTACACCATTTTTCTTTCTTCCTGTGATTCAGCTAAAGATCTTTCTTGGAATCAATTAAAAATTGACAATCTAATTTAATGTACCTTTTCAGGAAACATCAAACTCATCTTTCTATGAATGTTTTGTTTCAAGGATCATGCAAGTACTGTGCTATCAGCCTGTTCCTTGTCCATCTAGGAAAATTCTGCATCTTGTGGATTATCCTTAAAGCACTGGCTTAAAAAGAAAAAGTGTTTTTCCTCTGGGGACACATACCTGGTTTCTGTCTTTCATCCTGACAGTGTCTGCCACGGATGGGTGAAAACAACCAAAGGCATCTTTTTTAATAATGAGAGCTATAATCTCTTCAGTAGATATACTCAGGGTAGAATACTGTGGAGAAGTTTTCTGTGGTTTAAGTGCTTGGCATCTGTGTAGTTTCCTGTTGTCCTTCTCTCATGTACATGAGCTTGTAAACTTCTAGCTTTATTTAGGCTTTCATAGGGGATTTTTTTGTTCTTTGTGGAGCCATAGAGAGAACAGTTCTTTTGAAAGCTCATCTCGCCACAAAGACCAGGGTTACACTTGCACAACTTCCCCAGAGAAGTGCAGTTAGTAGTGGTAGATCTCTCTTTAATTCTGGGCACCAATGTAAGATTGTTGAAATGTTGCATGAGAGGCAAAGAGTAGTTTCCCTTTCTATGGTCCTGTTTCATTTGCATAATGAGCACATTTTGGGGGGCTAGACAATAAAGAATTGTTACGACAGCTGCTGTATCAAACTTGGAAGCAAGGGACAGGATGCAATAACTCAAGGTTACAACATTGAATGAAATATTTTACTTCCTGCTCACCTCTCCTGTTTTCTTCCAGAAACAGCTCTTAGGAGATCCTGTTTTGGCAGGAACAGGTACTTTGTCCTAATCTAGTGAGTGGTCACAGAACACTGGTCCAATAGCTGTTGCTGTTAAACACTGGAGAATAGTAAAGCCTGGCAACATGTTCTCATAGAATGGTTTGAGTTGGAAGGGACCTTAAAGATCATCTAGTTCTACCCTCCCTGCCATGGGCAGGGACACCTCCCACTAGATCAGGTTGCTGAGAGCCCAATCCAACCTGCCCTTGGAATGCTTCACAGGGAGGGCATCCACAACTTCTCTGGGCAACCTGGTCCAGTGTCACGCCTCCCTCACAGTAAAGAATTTCATCTTAATACCTTATCTAAATCTACCCTCTTTCAGTTTGAAACCTTTACCTCTCATCCTACCACTACACTCCCTAATAAAGAGTCCCTCCCCACCTTTCTGTAGGCACCATTTAAGTAGCAGCCCTGGAAGGCCTCTCTATAAGATCTCCCTGCAGCCTTCTCCAGGTTGAGCAACCCCAGCTTCCTTATCCTGTCCTCATAGGGATAGCCTCCTGATCATCTTCATGGCCCTCCTCTGGAACAGCTCAGGCAGCTTTTAAGACCTGAATGTTCATTCTGTTTGAAACCTTAAATTTAGAATTACATTCTTGGCAGTAAGTTTCTTCACTTTAGGGTAGGGATTGGTTTGCAACTCTAGACATGCAGAATGTTTACTTCAGCATCTCTGTGTGCTGTTTCATCAGCAGTATCTCTTTCATTCTAGGTCAGAATTATTCTTTGTTCAGATGTTTCCATTTAACATCCATATGATGCTAAAGAATGAGTCCCTATACCTGGAAAATACCAAGAAAATTGTTTGAGAAGTTTGTTCTAGAATAAATATTTATGGGCAAGGCACTTCCCTGACAAGGTTTAAATTATTAGGGTATTTTAATCTTCACTTATTTGGTTGTCAGTATGCTTTGCTGTTTTACTTTGTATTGGTTCTGGCAGATGCATTTTTAAAGCAAGTCGTCTTGCTTACGCATCTGAACTGTTTTAATTAAATCCTTTCTTTTCTGAGAAGTATTGTGATAGGTACTGTGGTATTGCTTTGCCTCTGGCATCATGACCACAAGTCAGTCCTCAGAAATAAACCTATTCTCTCTTTTTTTTTTTTTTATTATCAAATTATGATTATTGTTTGCTATTTCTGAAGGGTTGACCAGAGCTTTCTTAAGTACTGTGATAAGGCAGAAATCTGTGTAAACCTAAGGCTTGGTATGAAAAAGAAAAAGCACACCAACACAAAACCTCAAAAAAAAAAAAGAGGAAACTGGGTTTCTTTATCTTTTTAAGAGCACTGATACTATCTGTTATGTTCCAAAACTGTTACAAGGATTTTTCTGAGTTTTAAACTGAGAGATCTAACAAATTCCCTGCTGACATAATAATTTTATTGTAGAATAGTGAAATTTAATATTTAATTTTTCAAAGGTTTTCCTTGGTTGTATTCTAATAGTAAGTCTATTTCAGTGGATTACTTTTTCAATAAAATGTACTGTAGTTAAGTCCACAGGGAAAAATTGACCTGATGAAATTAAGAAAAGAGCAATAGAAAAATGTTCCCGGATTACTTACTGCTTCTAAAATCTGAGGATTGTTCTAGCCAATTCACTGATAGACCTAGAAATACCTTTCACAACATAAGTTCTCAGAGAATTTTAGGTAATTCATTTATATATTAAATATGAACTTTCTTACAGTATTCAAAAGTGGCAAATAATTCTGAAGAGTTGGAAGACTGTGAACAAGCTAACAAACTGGGAGCAGTTAACAGTACCTTAAGGTATGCTGTATTTTACAATAGTAGTATGAAAACAGTAACAGAGAAGCATTTATTTTAATCTGTTTCATTTTTCCCATGTGCTATTTTTTGTTCTTCATTCTTTCCATAGCCCATTAGAAAGTAAATGTGAAATGATGCAGGAACATCTGAAGGTAAAGGTGTTAAATGATAAGTAGCTTTTTTTCCTTTAAAAATCAAATAAAACACATTTTGGTATTATTCACTTGGGGAATCTAGCATCCTAGATTCCCCACCTTTAAAAAGTACAAATAAAAGAGTCAGTTCTTTGCTGTTGATGGAGTGCTGTGGTGTCTTTGACCACAGGTTTCAGCAGTTGCACCTGAGATGTTGAAACTCTTTCCTTTCATCTGACAAAATGGGACTGCTATAAAAAGCAACTGCTGCTGCCTGGCGTGCAGTGTTTGAAACCAAACTGGGTAGAGCCCTTTTTTGAGTTTTTTTTAGGGGAAATAAGAAACTAATTAACTCTTCCACTTCTTCAGGGCAAAGGAACGTGCAATTGAGTACACATGGAGAGCTAAAGAGAATGCCTTTGGTGAGAGTAGGATAGACAAAGTTGGTAATGACTCTTGCAAGTGCAGGAAGAGTTTGTTTTGTAGGCAAACCTCCATGTTCTCTAACAGCACATCATCCTCATGGTTTGGGGCTATTTTCCTTTATCAGCTGTGTTTCTTCTGACTATCAAACCTTGCTTGGTAGTAATTACTGGAGAAGTTTTTTGCCTAATGCCAAGTACAAAGCCTCCTGTTGTGATTTGGCAGAAGGTTAGAAATGTATCTTGTTATTGAATTGTCTCAGTTTGTAGAACTGAACTGGTACTAAATTTGATCAAACAGAATAGGTTGTTTTCATTATTTCAGGGTCCTTCACTGCACTCTGAAGCAGAGTTCCCAATCTTTGCCTACATATTGCTGTCAGTAGTGTGGCATTGGTAGTTTTATGCCATGCATATGCATAGAAGAAAGCATTTGGCTTTTGGCATTGATTGTGTTTCATAGTGTGGGAACTTCAAAGTACTTGTCTCTCTGGCACAGTACACCTTTGGAAATGCTGGAGTGAGTGGAATATCATTATTATTTAAAAGGCTTAAGACAAATCGTATTCATAGAATAATTTATCTTGGAAGGGGCTTTTAGACATCCAGTCTCCCCCTAGAAGGCAAGGCTAACTATTTTAGATTTCATTAAAAGTGCAGGTTGTGAAAATGATCCCTTCACCCCCACAAGGTGACAGCTGCTCAAGTAGAACATTGTAAAGTGTTAAAAATACATGCTATGAATATATTTTTACCTTGGTAAAAATATTTACCAAGTTAGTGAAGGACGAGAAGTCACTGCCACTGCACAGTTTGTTCAGATAATGATGGTGAAATCTTTCTTGCTGCCTTAACACAAAGATGACTTTTTAAAGTACCGCAGTTGATGCCCACTTGAATCTCTAACAAGTGGTATCTCCATATATTCTTGAGTTTCAGGCACAGTAATTCAAAATTCAGTTCCAAGTTAACTAATATATGTGGATTGTGTTTCTTTTGGTAGTTCTTATTGATGCTGTTTATTAAAAGTTTTAAATCAAATGTATTTTTCCCTGCAGTAACCAAAGTAAGGAAGCTTTCATTGACTGGGCAAGATACGATGATTCACAGGACCATTTTTGTGAACTTGATGGTAAAATATTTAAGCTTTTTCAGAGTGTTTTATTTGCCAGCTCTTTAAAAACCCACAAAAGATGCTAGTTTCTCTGTAAATAGCTATTTAAAAAAAAAATTGTGCAAAATGGAGATGAGAGCTCATGTCTTACATGCAAAGAATGCAATTTTTTACAAGGAGCCTTTGGTAGTCTACACAGTACACATTCACTGTTGCCTCCTGTTCATACAGTGAGCAGGAGACTTCTTGGAAATAACAAAAGGTAAATGGGAGGGGAATAGCATTTTTTGTTTAAAAAGCTTCTCACAAAATAGTTGCATCTAGCACAAATATGACAAATTACTTGCAGCTGATTTGGTATTTTTACTTCTGGTTTGTTGTTTTTTTTTGTTGCTATTCTGCTGTCTATGTTGGACTGAGTGTTTTCTTCCAGCCTTGCTCTGTTTCCAAATGATCCCTGCACTAAATTGACCCTTCCTTATTGTTAAAACATTACTAGATTGTGTCTTCCCTCCATATATGTGAGTCTCTTTATTTGCTTGCAACATTTGAAGCTCAAAGAATGTTTTACAGATAAATGTGAGAGTTACCAGGTGCAGGAATGGCTGCTAGAGGCCTCTTTAATAAATAATGTAGAAAGCTTTCTATGCTAGGAAGACTTGGGGCATAATACAATATGTTTTAATCTACCTTTAGGCTGTTGTTTGGTGCCACCCGAGAAAGTAGCATCTGTAATGGACTAAACAGCAGTTCCCTTTCAGCAGTTATCTGTGAATATTTTCTATATAAACTGTTCCTGCAGATGTGAGCTGTTACATGCAATAGGCTGCTGCTATCTCTGCTATCTTCAAGCTGCCTACTTACATTTGTAAGAGGACTCGGCTGGGCAGGGTATAGTTCAGGAGCATTTTTTTAGAAGTAACACTAACTTCATTAGATCCAGATTCTACTTCTGTCTCTTTACATCATGCTCTGCTGAAGGAGGCTGTACTGCCCCCAGTTCTGTTCTTCCAGTGCTCTTTTTTGTCTAGCTCTGGTGTGCATGTTTCTGCATGAGTAAGCTGATTCCCGTACTTGAATAGCGGGAAAGTAAGTTGACATCTCCTTCCCATCTCTACAACTGTTGTGATGAATTGGCTTCTCAGGTGAGTTTGTGAGCTGGGGCAGGGAGGGGTGAGAGAGAGCAATTACTGGGAGGAGGTAGAAACTCTTGTTCTTTTCATTTTCTTTCTTCCTGATGGTAAGAAAGCTCTTAATTCACTCAGTGGTAGCACAAAGCCATACCATCAGTTTTACTAGGCTTTTTGTTGGGCTTAATGATAAACTAGATAAAGGAATTGATCTAGCTGAAAAAAAAAAAGGCACATCATAACCTAGGTCAGCTTTCCATCTTTCTCTGCCCCACAGACTCAGTTGTATGTGGAAAATGGGAGAGGGGGCAGGGGGGGAAAGACCTGAAGTAACCAGGAAGTGTAGAAACTGCTTAGGTTAGCCATGCTGTCAAAAAAATAAATAAAGCTGTAATTTGGCTTTGTTGTGTTGTGTGTCGTGTGTCTGTCTCTTTTCTTTGTTTCATTGCTACTACTGCTGAAGTGATGCTTAACTGCTCATGCAGAATCATCTCTTCTTTTTAGAGAAGTTTTCACTTCTTGTTTCTCTAGCTTTTTTCAACATCTGAGGTATTAGTGGCACTGCTTGGCCTATTCCTATGAATAAGTCTCTGCACTACTGGCTTGTATGGTATTTGGGGGGTTTTAAGCATGAGTTGCTCTTGACCTAGAAATTCAAAGAGGAGGGCATTCTTCCTGCTTTTTACTGGTTGTAGCTTAAAACTTTCTATCATACAGAGTTTTAGAGCAGAGAGAGTACAGTTACACGGGTTTCTTTGGATATGTTGTCCAAATTTGTAGAGAACCTCAGAGACGAGGGCATAACTTGTTGAAATGCTGCTTGAATAACATGTTTCTTGCCATAACCAACAGAGCATTCTGCAATATGCTGGATGTTTGTTCAGTTAGGCAGTACAATCCAGACTTGCTGTCAGTATACAAGTGGATTTGGGTAAAAAGGGATTCAGCTAATAGATACAGAATATGTACCAACTACAAGATACACTTCTTTGACTTTGCCTTTATCCAGAAGCCCCTGTACCAGTATACCCCTTCCAAAAAAGCAACCCCCCAGCCAAGTGCTTCTGGACAAGTAAACCCTGAATTGGAAACCTATTTAAAACAAATCACTGTTTATACCTTAACACAGGGTGAGGGAGCACACTGTGTGACAAGTGTTTATGATGGGAGTTGAAGAAGCCACATGGCATGTGTTTCAGACGACGTAGAAGTTAGGGCCACACAAGAGACTCTGGAATAAAATACATACTTTTGAGCTTTCTATTTAGTGTGTGTGTTGCTGTACTTTTATGTACAAAACATTTATAATCCAACTGAAAGAAAACCAGTATTATATGACACTTCTTATTTATAATTAATTGTGTGAGTTTTTATAAAATCCATCTTTAACTGGCCAGTTTAAATATGTAACAAAAGGTTTCCTGTTTAGATGAGAGATCTCCAGATGCACAATATGTGGATTTGCTGCTGAATCCAGAACGTTACACTGGATACAAAGGGCCTTCTGCTTGGAGAGTGTGGAACAGCATCTACGAAGAAAACTGCTTCAAGTAATTGGAAGGAAAGGAAGCCTGTTTCTTATACTTGCACTTCAGTTTAGCTTAAAACTGATGTGTGTGTTTTCTGACTTATTTTCTAGGCCTCGATCTGTCTATCGTCCTTTAAATCCACTGGCACCTAGTAGGGGTGGGTCTTGTCCGTTTCATTTTCTAATGCAGTTCTTTTAACATAGTGACTACTGAAATATGAGTGATACAAATACTAATCTTCAGTCTGTAGTAGTGCTTTCTGCTTTTTTAATTTCCTCTGTAGAAGTAGATGCCCATTTTTCCATCTCTGGAAACATTGAAGGTGAGGTTGGTCAGGGCTCTGAGCAACCTGATATTGTTAAAGATGTCCCTGCTCACTGCAGGTAGGTTGGACTGGATGACCCTTAAAGGTCCCTTCCAACCCAAACCATTCTGTGATTTTCAATATTTAGACTGAGTATTGTGATACTTGATTACATACATGCCTAATCTTACACCTATGAATAGGGTTATTAATGTCAGGGGAGAGAACATGGAAACTAGAGTCTCAAATTGTTTAGTGCCACAGTCATTTTTCCAAGGTGGATGGGAAGGAGTTAAAATTAAACAAAAATTTCAGCACTATTGTATTCTTCCTCTGGTATTTTTTCTTAGAGCATTTAATGTAATCACTTTAGTTCTTAGTCATCCTAGTGTCATATAGGTGTGCATTTTCCATCTGTAACGTTTAGTGTATTACAAGTGTACAAATAATTGCATTCTTTGAAGAAAGAGTGGATACTTAGGAAGGCTCACTTATCTGCAAGAATGTATAAAAAAAAAAAGCCAATGACTTGGGGTTTAAGTTTCCAAATTTAAATTGAAAACTGTAACTGGTGTTCCAAATTAATCAGCTTTCCCCTGCCAGTGCATCTCATTTCCACTAAGCTATAGGTCTATTAGCCAAAAGATTGAGTTAGAAGACATGACCACACATTAGAAAATCAAGATAGCTTTTAGCAATTATAAATACTGAGATTTTTTTTGCTGCTGTGTACAAACAGATTGAGTTGTAAGAGCAGTTTAACTTGGGAACAGTGGTCAGAATATTGAATAAGGTGAAATGAAGAATAAGACTCCTTTACCAACTTTCTGAAGCTAAGGCATAACTGTCAGGAATATGTAAATTGTCTGCTACTGAAACTTCAGATTCTTAGTGCCTTTACTATAATGTGTTTAGTGTCTAATGGTCTTGAGGAGGAGGCAGAGGATGGAAAGGTTTTGGTTTGGTTTATATTATTTAGATAAGGTTTATTGCAGTTTTTCACTGTTTGCAGTAAAGTCTGTGTTTCATTACTATTGCTGTGGAAATAATATTTTTCATGCTTATGGATTCTTTTGTTCTTTGTTTCCCCTCCACACCCCCCTGAAGGAGGAGATGATGGTAAGTCATCTTATTTCATTTGATTTGCAGAAATGAAGTAAACATTAAAGAGTTTTGGACATCTGATGTATTCACTTTATTGCTATTGCATTAGAGGGCTGGAAAGTTATGTTCTTTAATAGGTCATTGACCAGAAAATGGTTTTATTAGGATAATTAGTTAATTTGGAGTAACAGGAAGGCGTGGATAAGAGCAAACTACAGTTCTGTTGTTGGTTCTTAACATGCATTCTGTTACAAGGATGTGATTATGCATCTCCAGATACCTCACTAATAACTTCCAAGTATTTAGCATTATGTCTAGATGGCAGCAAATGTTAGTATGCATAGAAATAGAAAGATACTGTCATGCTCAAAATGGATACTCTTCATTTGACTGTTTACTTTGTATTTACAGGAGAATCTTTCTACACATGGCTAGAAGGTAAAGGTTCTTGGATTGGTTAATATAATGTTAAATTCACTAGAAGAAATGCTAGTATTTTTTTAATCTCTTCAATATTTTTTGCAAATTGTACAGAATTAAGTGTCATTCAAAGAATATTTTTTTTTTCTGAAGGCTTCTAAAGAAATCTACTCATTCACTCAGATTGCATAATCCTTAAACCCTTCGTGTTTCATATTTTATAAAGGAGGAATTCACTTCAATACCAGTTGCTTACAATTTTCTGCTCATTTTAGGCATTTAAGCAGGGACATTATTATTAGCAACATTGCTAAGTGTTTTTATTTGAAAACAGCTTTACAAAACTTTAAAGTTTTTGATGGTTCTGTCCCCAATATATAAACTAACATAAGTATAATGTGTGATCAGAAGGCAGAGTAATTGAGGTTTTATTCATATTGAAATGGAAATTATTATTACAGTTGTAGCAATCAAAAAAGTGAATGAGTTAATTGTATTTAATTGTATTTAATTTTAAGTTGATTCATTCCACCTTTCATAGGCCTTTACTTGTCTAGCTGGAAATCTCTGACTGCCACTAGTGTAGAAAAGGATATGAGTTTACATGCTTTTTACAATGTGATGTCCTTAAAGAAGGCCATATCTCAGCCTCACGATCAGGCTTCACCATCAGCTCCTCCCTGTTCCAGTCATGGAGATTGGGGTGGTGGGGAAGTCACCCAAACATCTCTCTCAGAAATGAATAAAATCCTAAATTCCAGGTATAGTCTCTGGGTCTAAGTAATTTCTGCATCTAAATTATATTTTGGCCACCCAATGCCATTGTGTTTCTGTTTACACTGCAGAAGTCTGTATTCATCCAAGTCATAGTTTTCAGAGTTTTGTGCTATGTGCTGAAATCTTCAGTGAATTTACAATAGAGATGGGAATAGATAGTGTTGCTGTTTTCAGATGCCATAAGGCTTTCTTTTTTTTTTT
>VWZY01002476.1:318061-346646 GCA_013399075.1 Chloroceryle aenea
TCAATCCACATAGGGTTTTTTTTTTTTTTTTTTTTTTTTTTTTAAATGTTTGGTTGGGTTTTTTTTTCTGTAAGGTCACTACCCTGATTCAGTAGTAGCTTTAATTCTTGTTAGAATGAGTCACAGTTTCTGGTTTCTAGACTGTCAAAATTCAAGATGATTTCAATTTTTTTTCCTCAAACAGTGCTGACCAGATACTTGGTGTTTTAGTGTTCTAATAAATTCAGTCAAGTAAGATATGTCAGACTTCATTCTTGGATCTTTTTTTATATGAAAAATCAGAGATAAAATTTTCCTATGATGGGTATAGGGGCTTATTGACAATGCCAAAGTACTGGAATTGTAACTTTTGAAATTTAAATGATGCATCAGACTTGCATCACTGAAATGCCAAGGTATATTAATTTTAATATGTTATTTCCAGTATTTAGTTTGGGGTCTGTTTGTCTTTTTTTCCTGAACAGGTCTTTGCCTTGAGAAACGAGTGTTTTATAAACTCATTTCTGGACTTCATGCTAGCATCAACTTGCATCTGTGTGCAAATTATCTTCTTGAAGGTAATTTAAGTCTAGGTAAAATTGCCATATGGATTTCTACAATATCTGTAGCATGTATTTGTTGGTTGGGTTTTTTATTCTGAAATCTTTTGATGTATACCTAGTTGTTTTCTAATTACGTATGTTGTTCCCCCCCCTTATTTTTTTTCCTCTGTGTAGAAACCTGGGGAAAGCCTCGCTGGGGACCGAATGTGAAGGAATTCACTCACCGCTTTGACCCTGTAGAAACAAAAGGAGAAGGACCAAGGAGGCTCAAAAATCTGTATTTCTTGTATTTGATAGAGCTGCGTGCTTTGTCCAAGGTGGCCCCGTACTTTGAGCGTTCAGTTGTTGATCTTTACACTGGAAACGGCCATGAAGATGCTGAATCTAAAGCTCTCTTACTAGATATCTTCAGGGATACAAAGTAGGGCATAGAAATTTATTATTTTTTTATCAGTATTTTGAAATTTTCAGTTATATTTGCAAGTGAGAGTAGATGGATTTTGATATGATAGGACAAGGAGAGCGGGATGAAGAAATAAGTAATGGGAGAGAATAAGATAAATTTGTACATTTGATAAAATAATATTTTTAAGGTTTGAATATACCAATCTTAAAAAAACCCAAACTACAAATAAACAAAACACGATAACAACAAAAAAAATGGATTACTGCCTATCCTCTGGGGTGTTAGCCATCCCTTCTTCCGTTTACTCTGTAAGGTTCTTTAGTCCATTTCCTTTGCTCACCTTCTCAATAACTTCTGTAATTGCTAATGCGCTGTGTGGCTTTGTTGCTGTCCCTGATCATGCTCTTGCTAGGTATTTGAGATGTGCTCAGGCAGTGATAACTGAAAGGCAAATGTTAACACAATTCCAGTGTATAGTGAAAAAAATTTTGATCAGTGGAAATGGAGTGAAGAAAATTCTCCACAAAGCTGTAAATAACAGATTTCAAGTTACAGTGATGAAATAGTAAAACTGATGCCATTTAGAGATCCTCTGCAAAGAATAGGAATTCCAAAAAGTATTTTACACTCACGGCATCAGCTGCTTACCAAGCTCAGTGAAACAGTGTGGTTTATGCCAATGTTTTGCTTTCTCTCTTGCATTTTGTCATGATTAGGTCCTTCCATATGCACTTCGATGAGAAGTCCATGTTTGCTGGAGATAAAAAAGGAGCCAAGTCATTAAAGGTAATTTTATGAATGACATCCAAAACATCCATTTTGGAATTAAGTTGTGTTATTTTAGAAAACTTCTCAGCATACTGCTGAGAGCAGAAGAGTCTGGGATAAAAAACTTGAGGAATTATGTCCGAAACCTCTGAATCTACTTTATAGTAAATTAATAAAAGGTGTTGTCCTCAGCCAAGCAGACTGATAGCCCTGATACAGTTCCTTGTCTGCAGTCAGGACTGTGCTGAGGCACATGAGTTTAATTGCTAGTAGATAAAATGGTGCTCTTTACATCTGTTTCACATAAGTATCTGGGGAAAAACAAACAGCACCCCCAAAAAACTCCTAAAACAAAAACCAAACCAGTGATATTTGCCTAAGAAACATAGGCCTTATATAATATAGTGTAATGCAATACTATACTTAATGTTAGAACAATATAGCTCCTAGATACAGGAACCTTACGTCAATGCTTTTGCTGCTTAACAAGTTCCAGTGTTAATATGCTGCTGTTCAGATTGCTGTGCAATCCACAGATGGAGTGTGGCCTAGAAATAAAGGTCTGGTTTAATATTAATTAATCCTATTAATACTTATTTCAGTGACAGTATGAAATTTCATCAGTATTAGAAAGAATTAGAAAGGTGACAGTACTTTTTCAGCCCAGCTAGTGTGTTTCTGATATTAAATATTTGAGAGACACTTAACTGGTTCTGTGCTGTGCTTGTCTCCACTCTGACTGAAGCTGCAAAACAACAATCTACCTGTAGCTTTGGACTGAAAATGTCTCTTATGAATTCTAACTTCTTTGCCTGATTATCAGAAAGGTAGGTTGGGTCAAAAGGGATTTGAATAATGGAAGAAGCATTAGGCAGGGACACAGATACAGTATTTACAGCTCAGAGAAAATTGAGAAAGTTGTTAGAAATTCAGTGTACAGAATGCAAGTGTTACCTGCATGTCTTATATTTTTGGCATTTTTTTGAGGCATTAACTGTTAGCAGTGGCTTGGAAACAAGATTCTGGGTTTACGTGGACCTTTGTTATGGCCTGACCACATAAGGTAGTGGGTTTGTTCAGTTTTAGTAATAGATCATTGAAATCCTGATGGTACTAGATTAGTTAGCTTCACAAAAAGAGAAGGTTAAGAGGTACTTCAACCTTGCTTTTCTCTTTTGTTTTTAACTGGTAGGAAGAATTCAGATTGCATTTCAAGAACATATCCCGCATCATGGATTGTGTTGGCTGTGACAAGTGCAGGCTGTGGGGCAAACTGCAGGTATGGCCACTTTCTGTCTGTCTGTGTGACAGGCAGAAGGAAGTTGGAAGATAAGCATCTCTTTCAGTTTTTCAGGGTGCCTCTTACCTTGGCATTCAGACTTCCTGCACACAGTTGATCTTTGATATGCTCACCTATATATTAAAAATAGACATATGTATAGTTCACTGTTAAATATTTTTAATTAAAAAAACCCCAACAAACTAAAAAGTGTTTCTTTTGTTTAGTCAGCAACTCTTTAGTTTACTAAAAGGTTTACTAATAGTTTGTATTTTCTGGAAAAAAATGTATTCAAAGGAGATGACTCATGTCAAAGTCTTACAGGCCATCAATACCTTATCTGTTCTCATGATCAGCTGAGTCTTGTAGAATCACCTTGGGGGGAGCTTTTCTGGAAATACAGCAGGTACTGTTAGAAAATCCAGCATGAGCTTTAATTCCACAAACTGAGACATAGGAAAAAGGCATAATTCAGATTTTCACAATTTGTGCAGAAGCCAGCAAATGAATGCAAAGGTGCATGGTGATGCTGAAAGTTGGAAACCAGTTTCCATTTCTAGACACTGACAAGTGTTTATTTTATTGAGAAGATTTTGACTCTCAAGACAATTTTAAGTCCAGGGAGAATAGTTGTTACTTTGGGGTGCCCACTATACTGCTGTATAGCATTAAGCTTGTCAGAATTTGGTTTTCAAAGCAATTTATGACATCAAAAACTTAATGGTCTCTGCTGAATTTCCAAAGTTATTCCTACCCTGTCCTAGTTGATGTTTCTGATCTATTGTTGGTTTTTCCTTCTCACTCAAAATGTAATAGGGCCAGATTTCCTGACCTATAAAATTTTCTTGCAGCCAGCCTCAGCCACTTTTTGTCAAAATCCAGTGGTTGTTTCTGTAGGCCGATTAAAAAGATAAATAAGAATAGCTTCTTCTGGGGTTGAAACTGCAATGTCTGCCAATGGGACTGGAGGTTTAAAAAACAGAAGTGTCCTAATAAAACCTACTTTGACTTCAGAGGGGGAGGGGACAGGAAAAAGGGAGATCTTATCCACCAGCTCCTGCAGCAATGGGGCATCCATAAGATAAGGGGCAGGACAGAGCTGGAAGTGCTGTAACAGGCATATTTTCATGGGCATCTGTTGTGGCTGAGAATAAGAGTTGGGAAAGGAAGAGATTAAAAACATGAGGATGAAGAGCAAGTATACCTCAGGAAACCAGTGACTGAACCTGGAACCCAACTGATGGCATGCATTGCATTAGTGTCCTGGTTTGGGTGCGGTTACTTGGGTTGAGGGAGTGTCAATAGGTAAGAATTGGTACTACAGTTTGCCTGGATTAGTGATTTTTTTAAACTTCTTTATGGTTTTCTGAGTGTTTGAAGGATTGATCTCATTGATGTTAAAACATTGGTCTGTTTTTGTAGACTCAAGGCTTAGGAACTGCTCTGAAGATCTTGTTTTCTGAGAAAGAAATACAGAGCCTTCCTGAGAATAGTCCATCAAAAGGTTTTCAGCTCACACGTCAAGAAATAGTTGCTCTTGTAAATGCCTTTGGAAGGTGAGTTGTTATCATTTCTCCAGTAGAAAAGATTTAGAACTTCAGTGTCAACACTCAAGGTCTGTGGACTGATATTACTGTACATGTAGCTGTAGCTTTTTGAAGGCTGAATTACTATTGAGAAGCTTAATGCCATCAAACTAAGTATGTGGAGTGTTGATTATTTGCCTTGGTCACCATTCTGTGTTTGGATCCAATTAATCACTTTATCACAAAATTCATCTTGTGGAAGCTGGCTGTGTCAAGGTTTAGAGCTAGGCCAGCCACTAGATAAGTAATAGATGCTCTCTGTTAAACCCCCCTCCCTTCCTAATGGGAAGTCACTTAAACACTCATAAGCACTAGACTTGGAGTAAGTCTCCTTTTTGAACACTGACTACAGCTCTTCCACATTTTGTATTTCTGTTTGAAATGTGTGTATGTAAAAAGTAAGGAAAAAGATTTTTTTAACACTCATTTGGCTCTTAAGGTTTTAGATTTGTTGTGAATGATCTTATTATTTTTGTAAAAACTTCAGTTTTGATTTATTTTTTTAAAATTTACCCCATTCAAATGACAAAACATCAGCTTTAAAAGCTGTATAGAATTTGCTTTGTTCATCATGCTGGGTTTTCAGATCTTGAATATAACAATCTGTTCCTGTTCAAAACTATTGCTTCCATTTTTAGATGTTTAATGAAGTCAGGACAATTAAACATACAAACTTTAATCCCTGCAATATATTTTGTGAATATACCAGAGAGTCAGATAGTAGATCTTTGGAGGGCAAGTAGTATTTTAAGTGTGTTCACCTTTGGAACAGAATTGTGTTACCAAAAAAACCCCAAAACAAAAACCCACACAAACAAAAACTACCCCCAAAACAACAAAAAAGCCCCCCTGGAAGATTATGATTTGCACTTCTCTTTCATAGCTGACTTACTAACACTTAAGGGTTTTTTTGTTTTACAGGCTTTCCACAAGTATAAGAGAGTTGCAGAATTTTAAAGTTTTATTACAACAAAACAGGTAATGAAGGCCTTTGCACAACCCTTTAGTGAAGAGCATTTACATGACTGCATCAAGCAGGAGGAACTGATCCTTACAGGACTCACATGAACTGATAAAAAGTAATATCAAGCATCAACTTGAATATTTATGTTTAAATGAGGAATGGTTATTAATTAGAAAAGATATTTATGAATGAAATATATAGTTTTTAAATGTGTAAATTATGCTGATCTGTTTATTTTTAAATTCTCTGCTCACAGTTCTGTTGTACTGAAACTTTGTAAAAATTTTCTTTTCTTGCCTTTTTAAGACGGTTGTTTTATATGAAAACCCCTGTACCTGAGAGAGGTGCTTCACCTCCTCTCTCTCCCCAGTACTGAGCTTCAGTATATTCTAAGGACTGGGTATGCAGATTCTGCCTGTCCAAAAGAAGAAAGGAAAAAAAAAGGGGGAAAAAAAATAAATAAGGCTCTAGTTGAGTTCTGACTTCTTACTGTAATAATGAAACATATTTAAAAATAGGAATTAATCCAAGCATAAAAGTTTTTCATAACAAGCTCTTTTGCATCATGCTGATGTCAACTCTTTTTTTTTTTTTTCCTTATGTGCTGCTTTTAAGAATTTCCTGGTTTTCTTTCTAGTTTGTTTCTGATGCAGCACAGTTGGGAGTGACTTTTCTGTGGCCCCTTGGCTACCTACATTGGCTTGAGAGTGGAGGGCAGGGCAGGGTGAGATGGTTAGTGGAGTGCTGCTAGCTGCAAAGCCTGTCAGTCAGTCAAATTTGCATCTACTCCATTTTATTTTCTAGGTTATAATCCCAAGTTTGGTTTCCAGAAATTGTCTTTATAATGTCTAAAATGTTAAAATAGCACAGTTCAGTCTTTGAGCTGTGGAAACATGGGTTATGTTTTAATGCTATGTTAAAAGGTCAGAACTTGGGGGTTTTTTCCTCACTTTTTAAAAAGATGCTTTTTAAAATTCATAATGCTTTTTAAAATTCCTAATCACACCAACATTGAATACCACATACTCTATCTATGCAATCCCTAACTCTATGTTCTTTAAAAGGATCTTCAGCATAAGAAAAACGGGTATGTTTAATGACATGACTTTCATGAAGTAAGAAATTATGTATCATTGTCCACAAATGTCCATGTGAATAGCTTCCCATTGTCCAAAACAGAATTCAGAAACAGCACTACTGATTAGCAGCAACCAAATATTGGTTTAAATTTAAAATGAAGTAATGATTTTTCTTTTTTTTTTTTCATTTTTATACCAGCATGTTTCAAAGTGACGTTCGGATTTATGAATGTAGGAAGTGCTGGTGCAGTGTAGATACATCTCGAGTTTTTACAAATAAATCTTCAGAAAATAAAGTGCTCTTAAACATTTTTTCACCCTGCCAGATACTTAGTGACCTGTTTCTATAATTGATTATAACTATATTGGCTTATATAGTGTGGTCCTTTGCAGCTAAGATTTTTTGAAAGCTAGAATACACTCTTACGTCCTTTGTTTCCAGACTAGCCTCACATTTCTGCCTGACTGGAAATGAGAGAGACTATCCTGCTGACACTTGCTATTATAAAAAATACTATTTCTCAAGAAAGTAAACCTCCTTGAATCAGACTGGGGTAAGCTAAATGAAAGGGAGAAAGAAAACCAGAACCAACAAACTGCACCCACAAAGTTTTGGCGATAGTTGCACGAGTTAGCAGTGAACTGGTATCTCGGTGGAAGTTCCTGTTTAAGCCAATAGACAATTTAATGTGGCATTAGAGAAAGGTGATGCCAGTCCGGGGATGATGTGTTTTTACCTAGAATCCTCTCTCTCTTGCCTGTGGGCACCAGGGTCTTAGCTTCCTTCCTCTAGTTAGTGGAGAAGAGCTGGTGATTTCTAGGTGGATTCACCTAACCTATTCCAAGCTCTGTATCTGCACCTTAGAGTTTATTTTTCTCCACTAAACTGAAGTGGGAATCTAGATAACTAACTCAGTTGTGAACAGCTGTGTTTGGTGAATGAGTTACACACCAAGTATCTAACTCTTCTGAGGAATTGTATATATTGAAAGAGTGTGGGTTTAAGTTGGTCATTAATTCCTTGCCTTTTGGATTGACCTGCAAGGGCTAGAACCTGTAGGCTCACTTGTGTGAAGAATACTGTATATCTGGGGTTTATCTGTATTGTTATATACTACAGTGCCTAAAGCTTTAGGCAGGATTTTCTAGTTGAAAAAATACTGTGTTGTCTGTGCTGCCTCAAGAAGAACCCAAGTCTCAAAATTATTGCTTCCCTTTTTCCCCTTGCTTTGTGGGGAAAGTAAATGGCTTCCAGACTTCTTCTGGGGATGCAACTTGCTATTTTTCTTTTTTTTTTTTCTTCTTTTTCCACCTGTGCCTGGCTAAAATCTATGGACACTGAAGCAGCATCCCATACTAGCATCGTGTGCTTGCTTGTGGGACAGGTGAGAGATTCGGGCACTCGGATCCTGGGCACCTGCTCCTCACAACCCTCATTGGCACAAGGCAGGAAAGGTTAATGTGAGTGGATAAGGACATGAAGAGGTGGGAGGATTTTCTTCCTCTCCTTTCTGTCATAAAACCACAGAAATGCAACTCAACAGCACATTCTGCGTGTGGGGACGTTCCATTGCATTTGAAGGTACACCTTGCTTGGTGACCATGTATGGAAGGCATTTCACTTCACTAGCACTGTAGAAATAGGACATCAGAATTTTCTGGTTACAAATCTAGTTGAAACAACTTTCCTGTCACCATCTTTTTTACTGTATTTGATGTACATTCTATAACTATGCTGCCTATGAAGTTTTTCCATGTGAGTCTGATGACTTACCTCTTTATATGTTAAATTCAATTTTAGAAATTTACAGATCCATTTTTATACTAAAGAATAAGGTTGGTTACACTGTCCATGACCTGTAACTATTTTAAATTGCAGCTCCCTGATGGATATCAGCTTGTCAACATTGTCTGTCATTCATTTCAGAGTAAAAGTACATTTCCCTCTACAAATGACACAATGATTGTAATCCCAGAGAAGTAGTGAGAAGACAAAGACAAAAATGTTTCATTTTTCCCCAAGTCATCAAGACTTAGGTGAGAGAAGACTTTGTGTGCACTGCATAGGTAAAATGTGGGGCATCGTTGCTGAACAACTTGCTCCTCAGCCCCTGAGGACAAAGGTGAGATTATAGACTTAAAGCAGTGACATATAGAGACTTCTGTAAGATGGAGTAACAGAAGGGTTGTCCTACTTCAGCTGATGGTTTGTGCTGTCCATCTTTGTATGTGCATGCAATACACTGTGCCACGCTTCCCCCAGTTGTGTTTTGATGGTTGGGTCACCTTTATCTGACCTTGCTTTCTGTTTTCTGGGAAACAACCTGTAATATGTTGTAAATAATCTAGATGCTTACATTTATAAAGTAGCAATCAGCAATTCATCACTTTACAGTTCCTCCATATAGCTAGCCTATGAAAATGTAATATTTATTAAAATCACAGTCAGTGTTGGAACTGCTTACTGAGATCCACACACTTCTCAATCTTTGCTATGTTTCAACTGATCAAAAGCAAATTAAAGTATTTTCTGCTACAACTTATTTTTGTGAATGTAATTTTTGGGCTTTCATTTTTTAACTTTTCATTTCCCTTCCAACTACACTTTGCAGAAATTACCTAACTGATTTACATGGCAGTTATTTAAGCTGAAGATAATGAGCAGGCATTGATTCCCACTTCAGGTCTCTTCAAAGGATGAATATAACCTGTGCACCTGTTGGTGTTTCCACTGCACCATTGTCAGCACATCAGAGAAGCAGGGGGCAGAAGTACAATATGTTGCTGTATGAATATGGCCAAATTTAGCCTTTAAGTCTGATTGTTTTAAGAGGCAAAAAGGCTTATTTTGAAATGCAGTTCGGTCTGTCCTCTTCCCTCCTCAGAATAGTTTATAAAATCAATTTTATAAATACTTTTTCCAGCTGGTTCACCCAGTGGGGCTGGGCTTTTCATGCAAAATGATTTCCCTTAAAGGGTTTCCTCAGCTCTTGCTTCATTATGTGTATTCATTTCTAGCCAGTTACCTTACTAAAAATTGATACGCATATTTCATCTGGAGTTAGGGTGGGTAAGTCCTTGTTAGACAAGTGATGATAACTACAGGGGTTTAAAAATCTTGCCTTTCGTGTTTAAAACTCCTGTGTTCGAGTGCATTTAACTCATTACTATGATTGGTTATAGTTAGTTGTCATTCTGCTTTTGCGGACATGCTGTGGCACAGGGGTCAAGCTTGTGTTAAGTGCAGAATTAGCATCATCAGGTATTTGCTGTGCAGCTCTATCTACTGTGAAGAAAATACAGTTCCTGTGGACTCTTCTTGCACTAGGTCTTCAGGCAGCTTTGTACAAATATGATTGGAGAATTCCAAAGGGTTTAATGAAATTTCTGTGCTCCTCTCAGCCCTGTAGCACAACTTTTAATCTCTGGCTGATAGTTTGATTGGCTTTTTTTTCTTTTCTTCAATTAACATTTGGGCAGAAGTGAAGGCTCTGATGGAGATATTTAAGCTGAGGCTGGACAAGGCTCTGAGTAGCCTGGTCTAGTTGAGGGTGTCCCTGCTGACTGCAGGGGGGCTGGACTAGATGACCTTCAGAGGTGCCTTCCAGCCCGAGCCATTCTGTGATTCTGATGGAAGCTTTGGAGAGCAGACAGCTCACAGGCTGTACTCTCCTGCCAGAGGCAGGGCTTATGCTTTCATTTTTGCCACAAAGGCCCCCAAAACCCAAGACCCTGTGGAAGATTTGGCAATGAGTGTGGCCTTATTATGCTTTTGGCTTCCAAGCAGAGCTGATCAGACCTACTCCCCATCACTTGTTTTTTTTTCCTGTATGTCCTCTGTGAAATGTATACAAGAGTTCTGTGCTTCTCATACTTCCTGAAGAAACTGAATATGAGGAAACCATGAAGCCTGGCTACCATTGGGGGTTGATGTTGTTCACCTTTACCTCTCTAAAAGCAATCCAGTTTAGGATTACTGTAAGAAACACATTTTTTTCCTAGGGAAATGTGGATTGAATTTTACTGTATTTGTCTCATGTGAGGAAGGAGAGAGAGATGCTGGGAGTGCAGAGATTACAGCAGAGCATAGCAGTCAGTATTGGGCGTAATAAAAAGACAAAGCAGAGTTAGGGCTCCTGCTCACCTTAGATTAGCATTAATTTTTTTAGGCTTCCTATGTGCAAATGTTGCATATTAGAATGGCATTTGTCTACCATTTTCACCACAACCCACCACACTGGTCCCTGAACATAAAAGGCTGAAGGATGGCTTTGCTGACTGTCTGCTGGTTACACAGAGTTTATCCTCTAGGTCCACTTGAGGTTTTTCTGCTTTATGTATGCCAGGCTCTTGTTCTATTCCCTGGCTGCACTTCCTCATTTTTAAGTAAGTACAGTTATCCAGATGTATCCATCTGCCTGGGTAGCTATTTGACTGACTCTTCTATGTAACACACCTAGACCAGACTGACAGACATGATCACACAACTGTAATTTTTTGACCTTAACAAATTTTCAGCCTGTTTCTCAGTTCACAATGCTCCAGCCAGAGCAGATGCCCATCTCTGCTGTTCTGAGACTGGCCCTGATAAAATTTTCTACTTTCTTAGAAGAATGCAGTGTGTTTTGAGATCATAACCAGAATACAGGCAACTTTTAGCCTACCACCTCACCATGCTGAGTAAGCAGTGATGATCCAAAGAGTAAATTGTGCTCTGAGAACATTGCAAGAACTTGAAAAGACAGTATTTAATCGGGGTGGTATTTTTTCCTTACAGGCTTTATGTGCATGTAAGAATCACTACTGTCATACGTTTGAACAACCCATCCATGTGTTTACAGTAGATTCATCATAGTCACTTATTTCTAGTCTAATACACTGTGTAAAAATAAAAATACTTAGAAAATAATTAGGCCATTTTACTTCATGAAATTTGCTCTTTTAAAATGAGCATAAATGATTAAATTATACCCTCTAACAACTCTATTCAAAGCCAAAAATACTGTGGCTTAGAACAAGGTATTACTGAGAACAGTCTTCAACATTTACATCATTAGCTTATACTTCTTGAGCTAGGAGCAGCTCGTGGCAAAGACAAGTTCTTCATTTATCTGTGCATAGAAACACTTCTAAGAACCAAAAGGTGAAGAAAAATCGCTAAGCTTTGTTTTTCAGAAGATTTGTTTTAATATTGGAATGTCCTAGAGTGCTGTAGGTGACTGGAGTTATAGAGGGCTGGGCCGGTCCGTGTCCAGTGCTGGATCTTGTTGGAGGGATCCTATGTAAGCCATGAAGCTGTTGTTCTGATGGCCCCAGTCATAGTAGTCTGGAGAGAAACTGAAAAGAAAACAGAAGAGACAGTGGTTGGCAGGTTGGTTCTGTAGATAGCTGGTTAGTGAGTGTGGGCAGTCATGCAGAGGTAGTTCTTGCACTCGGGTTCAAAACTAATTCCCCAACAAGGGCTTATTTTTCTAATCAGTCACTTATTTGGGCCCAAATGTTCTCAACTTCATCTGTTTTCTGATTCTTTTAGTTCTCTGCTTTCTCATTTGCTAATCTAGAAGGTGGTTGAAAGCCCTGGAAGCAGTGCTGCTAATCCCTGCAAAGTCCTGTTACTGCAGGGGCCTGTCAGTGGCAGAGCTAAACCTTCTGTGTCCATGCACGAGGTGCTTGGTTAGCAGCTCTGTCCTGCTGGCTGGCTCTTCTCCCAGCAGCAGGATGAGACCAGGCAGGGGGCTGGTATGGGCCTGGGTCACCAGTGGGGCTGGTTCCTTCAGGCCTCTGTGTGGAAGGGAAGGTGCCTCTAGCTCTGGGCTGGATCCCAGCCTGGTGTGCGTTACCTCCAGCATCCTCGGTGGGTTTAGTTACTATGTGAAAAACTAAGGTAGGAGTAGGATGACTAGTAACTGTAAATAGCCAACATCCAACTTTCCTGAAGCAGTGACTGCACAACCTTGGCGAAGGGAGTGAACCAGATGTGGGGGTGTGAGCTCTGGTTAGTGCCTTCATTTTTAAGACAACTGATTGCACTGATCTACTACTACCAGAGTGTAGATACAGGAACAGCAAATAAGTAACATGACTGAGCCTCTTCTCAGGGCAGGACAGCATCCTGGCAGTGCCCTTCCTTCACTGAACTAGGTGCCAATCATTTTTGCTGTGAATTCTTCCTTCACAGAAGACAATCCTTACCTAAAGCTCACAGTTGTACAGAGAAAATGTTGGGGTTTTTTTCTGCCAGTTCTGGGTTGCGTGGGATTTCAGCATTTGGATGGATTTGCCTGAGCTTTCAGCAAGTGGGAAAGCAAAGGGGGCCTTCATTTTGGGTAAACCCCAAGACATTTAACCATGTTACAGGACAACCTCACTCGAGAGGCTTTTTGCTGCCACTGCTCAAAGCTGCTGCCTGAGCTGTTTTGCTTTTGCCTTTCCTCCCTGAAGGGAAGGAGACAGTTGGTTTGCTAAGTTGTGTTGCTCATGCATGCTTAAACTCCTAAATGGCACTTCTAAGGCCACTCTTGGAAGAAATGGAGGGTGAAACTCGCAACCCAGACATCTGAGCTTTTCAGAGAGCAGCATGCTGTTACAATTCTTCAATTATGTAACCATTTTCATTCTTGTGTCCTTGTGGTGTGTGTGGGGCCCTTGGATCCCTATAGTCACTCAGTTCTGCCTTTCCACTGCAGCTTTGCCCTTTGCCCTCAACCCCTGGAAATTATGCAACAATTGGAGCTAGACAGTTTACATTAATTTTCTGGAGTGTGTGAGAGTTCTTCCTCCTCCAGTTTCTGTTACAGGAAGCAAGTGCTTTCCTCTTGTATCTCACCTGCCCTGTGCCCCCTGGGGTGCAATATTCCAAGCTAGATCGTCATCGCTGTCGTATCTGCGAGGGTTGTCAAAGAAGTAAGATCTGGGACTGAAGCCATGGCTTGGGACCATTCCTGCATTGGCCTGAGGAAAGGAAAACCTTGGTCAATACTTGCAACAGATAGATAAACTTCTTGGTGCATGATTTCTAAAAGAAGTCACCAAAGGTTTACCTCCTGGCACCCAAAAACCAGGCAATTTTACATTTGCTGTATCACAAAATCAGAATCACAGAATGGTGTAGGTCAGAAGGGACCTTTCAAGGTCACCCAGTCCAACCCCCTGCAGGGAGCAGGGACATCTGCAACCAGAGCAGGTAGACAATAGAAATCCTTTTGTATTTTGTGTTTACCAGCATAGTGATTGTCTACTGATCTTAACAGCTTCTCTATTTCCTTCCTTCTAGCTAATGGGTACAATCCATTTCTGAAACCACCCCCCAGTATGCATTTCACTTGTCTGCTGAATTCCTGTCCCTCCTGGACACTCTGCACTTTTAGCCAGCTGATTTAAGTGAGCAGTAGGGAAGCAGCTGAGGAGCTGAAGGGTATGAAACACCTGAAGAGATTTGGGGTTACCTTCCATCTTCGTAACCCTTCTCCCTCCTGGTGTGTTACCTGCCCTGCCTCAGGAACTGAACATGCTGAACCTTGGCCCCCTGATTCATGAAAGCACAGATGAAAAGCCCCTTAGGACGTTTCTGAGCATTTCAGTATCTACCCTGCAGTTCTGTGAGGGTCAAAACCCCAAGGAAAAGTCCTTTGACAGAAGAGGGAAAGCGGTGGGGTACATGTAACTCCTTCATTACAAAGAATCTTGCTTTTACTTCCCTATGAATCAAATTGGAAAACATGCAAGATTCAGGTCAGTTTAAGTCTGGAAACAGTGCAGGGGGGCATCTAGGACTCAACTGAGCCCCCTCTACTGATCCACTGCTTCCATCCTCAGGGAACAGGGCTCCTTACACCAGTGGATAAGCCAGGATGACATCTCCTTGGCCTTAAGCAAAAGAGCAGTTTAATCTTCCCCTAGTTTTTAGATATTTAATAACTTTGACAAAGATGAACTAAAAATAGGTCCTTCTCTGTCATCTCCCCCTTTCCAGCATTTGTCTGGCTGGAGGAAGGGCAGGGCAAAGGACCGCCCACCGCAGCCACCCCGTGTCAGCACCAAAGCAGACAGCTGGCTCCAGGCTGTCATCTGTGGAGTGCAGCTTTGCTTCTGAACAGTGCTGAACCCAGGCTGCCTTTACTCACACGTTTTGTTTCTGAAGTCCTGAATGAAACCTAAAACCAAAGAACAACTTTTTCATGGTGTTCTTCTTTGCTAAAAATAAAGAACATTTTGGATTTGTAATAAGCTAAAGTTGTTGTTAAGATTCTTTTGACTAACAGTTTGGTTTAATTCTAACCCCGTGTTTTCTAGCTAAGTATTTTCAACCACTGGACCACTTGAAACTTAACTGCTCTTAGAGTTAGCCCCCTGGACACATTAGACTAAGCTCCTGTGGCCCTTGGTCTCCCTCTTGTGGCACACTTGCACTGAACTTCAGTTTTGCCTTGCTACAGCCTCTTCATTTTTTATTTCTTTCTAACATTGTTGTTTCCATTTTCCTCTTACTGTGATGTCGTTTAGCAAAAATATTTATCTTGGTTGGAAAAAAATCATTATTAGGTCTAGCAGACTGCCCTGACCCTAAACCTTGACCGTGGCCTATCCACTATGACAGATAACGTCTACTGCATAAAAAAGGACCCTAAAAGAAATTCTATCACCGAGTGGCTCTTCTGAACTGTTTCTTTATGCAGGTGGAGATTTAAGGATTTCTGCAAATCACAGTACAAAACCAGGATGTTATATGTGTTACTGCAGTGCTCTTTGACTTGTGAGAGAACACTGCCTGGTTCCATTTGAGCTCTCGTCCGAGTATGATTCCAAGTGTTTATGTGCCCAGCTTTTTAAGAGATAAGAGCACATCCTTTATTTTCATTCTGTTTTGGATCTCTCCCACACTATCCAAATTTGACCACCACCACTAAACTCTCTTCAAATAAAATGAGATAATCTCTGTGGTCACTTCTTAGTAAAGCAGCACTCCTGGACTGTACTTTAAAACATTTCTTCTCTTTCCAGTTGTCCTGGCTAACTCCTAAGCAGGAGGTGGGCTGAGATATTTTTTTGTGATGGATACTGGGCTCCCTGAGATTTCTTAGTGTGATGTCAGGTATTACTTGTTCAGCTGGGCTTTATTATTGTCTCTGAAATCTGCATGTGAGAATAAAACCCATCACCTTCTTTAAAAAGTTATTCTATTAATTGCTCCTCTTACTTGTGAATCTGCCATTCACATCCTTCTTGAGGAATATTAACTTTGGTTTGGCCTCCAGAAACAGAGAGGTTGTCTTGGTAATTCTAGTGCAGGGCTGATATTCCCCATGTGCCTGTCAACCAGCACATCCTACGCTAACCTGGAGACATTACCCACAGCTCTAGAAAGATGCTTGTCCATCTATTCACTCCCTAGATATTGTCCTTAATATATGTACATGGAATTATCCTTGCAACTCACAAGTTAATCTCTGCTGATATGGCCAGCAAAAATGTCAGCAAGTGTTTACTGTGGCTGTTAGTCTTTGACATGGAGACAGTTCAGTGGGTACAGGGCTGATAGAATTCTGTTATTTCAGAGGTGCCATTGAGCAGCCAGCACACAACTGTTTGCACTGCTGCCTGAGGAAAGACCCCAGCTTTGCACAACTCCTTTTCCACTGATTCAAGTAAAGTACTGTAGCAACTCAAAAGGAAGATGTCCTTAAATTTAAGAAGGTTGCTGATTTTTATGGTAAAGTGGCTGAGAAACACCTTGTCTTCTTTCTGGGTAAATAGGATGAGTTTCTCTCATGGGGAGTTAATCAAGTGGGAAGTTTCAGTTGTTTTTATTTGGCTGAGGACACCTTGAAAAAGGGAGGTCAAAATGGAAAGAAGAAAAGCTTCTTCAGAAGCTGAGCTCTGCGGACCTGCCTGGACACTACATTAACAAATTCCACTTACGAGATCTTTTGTAGGGTTTCGGACACGGAAGAAATACACAACCAAGGAAGTAGGCAAGAGCTCCCAGACGAAAAGGATCACTCCAAACACTATGTAACCCGCATCTCCCAGTTGACATTTCAGATCTGCCTGTTGAAGAGGCAAAGAGAAAAGTGTTTAAAAATAAAAATGGCAGCTCATTTAAAGGTGCAGGAGGCAACATGTCTTCTTATGAAGATCTATATTTAAGTGGCTGAAAATCCATCCAGCAATGCCAGATTAACCTGGCTAATGATTAAAGGCATACTAAAAAAATCAAGATGCTATTTTCTTGGGTACATGACTTGCCTTTCCTTCTACTTTCTCCTCCTGCTATCTTTACTTCAGCAAAATCAAAGTTAAATGCAAGGGTATTCCCAGTCTCAGAGCCTGGCAAGCAACCATTTGATCAAGTGATCAAATCCAGGTAATGAGAAACTCGTTTTCCAGTCCTTTTTCCATCTGGGAGTAATACATAAAGTAACAATCAAAGCCCAGGCCTTCAAGGGAATTGCTGGCAATGTGGCTTTTACAAACTAAGGCTTGGATCCCTTCAAATTGGTGCACGTTTTGAGCTTGAATAACCATGTTTCAGCTTTGAGCTTCTCTCTAGATTTCCCCTCCACCATTCATTGTAGTTGCAAAGGGCAAATCTTTTCCTTTCATGAGTTTTGTACAGAAGGAAAAAAGATAATGTTTCAGACAGGTGACCCAAGGCAGCACCACAGTACAAACATTGGGCTGTACTTTTAAAAGTGACTTTGGATTCTGGTACCAATTTGAGTATCTGATCCTTACTCCCAGGCCTTTCAAAAATGGTTCAAAACATTTACCCCAAAATCCAAGCAACCCTGGTGTCAAAAGTTATGTCAGATGTTCAAAACCAGTAGTAGTGGCCTAAGACCTGAAGCATTCCAGTGAGCTCCCTATGAACAACCTCTGCCTCCATGGGGGAAAAGGGAGCAAATATTCTGGCCATGAAGTTCCAGTCCCTGTCAGAGTGTGGGAGGCAACACCAGAAGTGCCTCCTGCAAGGGGTCAGCAGGAACAGCAGCAACACTCCAACAAGAAGAGGGAAAATGTGTGGTTCAGGAGATGTGTCACAATCTCGTGACCTCCTGCCTAAACCTGGGTGTTCCAATGACAGGGAGGGGCATCACCAAGCTTCACTGCTCTGTGCTGCAGCAGGGGGATCAGCAGTCCCTTGACAGACCCTACTCAACTAACTCATAATGAGGTCCTCTGGGCAATCCTACCCCACTGTTTATCTACTTCATATCTACAGTTTTATCAACTGTGTAACAGAAAATGATTAATGGCTCCAGGTTTGCTTGGCCACGCTGGAAATACCAGGCCCTTATGTGCCTGGGAGCACTGCTTTTGGTCTGCAGGTGCTTGCTGAGAGAGCAGGGAGACATCAGGTGTCTGGGATTTGGAGGACAAACAAAATATAATCATGTTCCAGACCCAGGCCTGCCATTTTGCCCAGCCTTGGCAGAGCTGGAAAACTACTGGGAGCTCACTACGTGCTTCAAAGCAGAGAAAGGAGCTGGATGCCAAATTGCATAAAATTCAACAAAGAATCTCCTGCTACTTCCTTTAGTGTTTTTATCAGCTGCCAGTTTTCAATCTGAACTGTCGCTTGCAGCTAAAGGTTGGGAAGGACCTTAGTGTTATCCTCAAACTACAAACGTTGTCACACTAATTACAGAATGAAGGTAAGTAACTCCTCACCCCTGGGGGGCAGTGGGAGATTTGATGATGAATTCAGAACAGATCATTGCAGTGGAATCAAGTACTGGTTTTCTGCTCCTCCAAGTACAGTACATTCTTTCTAAAGGGCAAAACACCTGCCTTTTTTAATAAAAGGTGCTTTATTTCCAATAATAAAGTCAAGGTAAAAAATTCTTTCTTTTAATTATTGTTATTTTTTTCCTCCTTATGCTGAAATTAACATAAATTTGTATTCCTGGAGCAAAACAGTCTTAGTGCATTGAGTAAAATTAAAAAAAAAAAGCTTTGATTATATTAATTCCTCTTGTCGTAGGATTTAGGAAATCAGCCATCACATACAGAATGAGTTTTACTCATTAGCATCTATTTTCATACTTGCCTGATCTGATACGTTGTACCAATCATAATCAAAAGAATTCACTTTCTTGGTTTGGGAAAACGATAAGATGAACAAGTTGTAACAGGCTCGTGAGGTATAAAGCAGTATAACAGTCACTCCTATACTTGTCACCTGACAGACAGATGAGCCCTGGAAGAGATTTAAGCACAGATTATTATTCATAAGGGAAGCTGAGAAGAACATTGCTTTGCATGGACTTCAAGGGTTGTCATGCTACTCAGTCTAATGTAACTGATTTTTGCTCTTTCCTTCTGTGATCAGTGCATCCTACACCAGGCATATTCCCATACTGCATCACTGCGGGGGCTTCTAGGCTATAACAGCAGCTCCAGCCCTTACCAAGACAGGCTGTGACTCATTCCTACAGCTGACTTTACAAGTGCTATTTCAGAGCAATGAAAACATTTAAGAACTACTCTCGGTGTGAGATGCAGCAAGAGAATTCAGCCTTCATCTGTGCGCTAGCTGTAGAGCATCCTGCATCCGATGCTGGCTAGCATGATGCAACCTTGCACCTTTTTACAACTGCTTGCTGTCTGCCTGTTTCCTAAGCACAGAGCACATCGTAGCAGTCAGCAGTTAAGCACAGCACAGACAGGAACAGAACATCCTGCCTTACCTACTGTCAACACAGAGGAGACAGAGTGGAAGCGTGGCCTGCGCTGGGCAGCCTGTGAGTGGGAGCTTAGGCACGGTGGGGGAGGAATGAGGCTACAAAGTGTGAAATCAGACCAGTTCCTAAGTCCTAGAGAAAAACAGACATAGCCTAATCCAGCATGAGGAACAAGTGAGATGTCTAACCACATGTCAGGTGGGGGAGGTTCCCTGTGTGGGGCTGAAACACCAGCACAGGAGTTGTAGCAGCAAGAAAGGAAGGAAGCCAGGAGCCGTGGCTACAAGGATCAGCATGAGTCTGATTGCAAAGGCAAGCAGATGTACAAAAATGGGACTGGCTTTGAGGCAAACTCAAAATAAATTCTGTACAGTTGCCTCTGGAATAGTATTTTATACAGCCAAAGGAGGAAAGATGGGTTAAAACTCTGTGTGCTTTTAGAGGAGCAAGATATCTTGTAGTCATTTATCTCACTAGCCCTGCCCTCTCTCTCTCCTGGCAGAGACCCACACTGGGAGGGTGGGCTCTTTTCATCTCTGTAAGAGAGAGACAGAAGCCAAGAGGGAAGTTGCTCCTCCCCTCACAGGACATTTTTACAGTGCAGGAGACAGGAAAGTCTGCATCCTCTGCACCTCCAGGTTTGCAGCCAAGGAGCAGAGGTCCAAAGGCGCTGTGGCAGGTTCAGCACAGACAGAAGAGAATAGCTAGTGAAGTAGCAGGGAGAGTCACCAAGTCACCATGTCCTGAATCTCTGGCCTTCGGGAGACTACCAGGAGCCCCTCTGCTGCTCACTCACATCAGTGACTGTTGTTCTATGGCTCTGTCAACCCAAGCTCCTCAGTCTGCACTGCCTGGTGAACGGCAGTGAAGAGAGGCTCGGGGAGCAGTCAGAGAAGCTGACAGAAAACAGGCTTGACTGGTTTCCCAGCGAAAAAAATATTAATTCAGGGAATAGTCAGACTCGGGAGTATTACAAAAGCCCCAGCAGAGTCAGCCTCTCTGCCTGAATTCATGCCTACAACGTGCTGGAACTACCACTGTCCACCAGGCCCCAGCTGGCAGCCAAGAGCCTGCTGCTATGCAGGAATTGAAGCCGGATACATAGCAGGCAGTGGTGAGAGCTGTGGCAAGACCAGCGATCAGGAAATGCCACAAAGAGGAAATGTTTGCTAGACACTTCTCTGTTCTCCTCCAGTACCAGCAAGGCAGTGATGCTGTCATGGAAACCAAGGGTGAGAGAGCAGAGAAGAGCTGCTTACCGGCACATACGGCATCCCAGCTCGGCGGCATTGACAGACTGGGAGAGCAGGAGTGAAGAGCACAATAGGGTTGGTATTTTCCTATCCAGGCTTCCCTACATAGCTGTCATTCTTCAATAGTTAATGTCAAATATGTCAGAATTCTAACAAACTTCAATCCCACCAAGTACAAGAAAAGGGGTCGAAAGTGTCCTGGTTTTGCTGCTAGTCAAATATACTTAGTGGCTTGGGGAAGGAGGAGCACAGCAGTAAAAGTGAAGCCAGATGAATCCTTTTTCAGACACAGGCCCCTACATGAAAGGGGGAGCACCGAGTTTGTAGCATGTCCCACTACATGATGCTTCTGAAAGCGCCGATCTGGCCCAAGTTAGCAGCTGAGGCCAGGGTTGTGCACCTCCTTGGTACTGTCACAGCCTTGGCACAGAGGTGAAAGTGTTTTCACACGTGGTCAGACGATACGTTCCAGCAGCTGGGACATGCAAATAAAAGGCTGCCAGTAGCGATGCCTATCTGCATGCATTGCAGAGCACACATTATTTCCACCACTACTTCTATCATGTAACTATAGAGAATGAATTTTCCTTCTTTAGACAGCTTTTTCACCACACCACTAGCATTTTAAGCCAGGCTGTTTTTTCACTGCCAGCTCCAGCCATCTGTGTCCCTAAGTATGGGCAGTCAAATCCTAGTGAAAGTCCCCAGAGGAACTTCCATTTCAGGTCAGCAGAGAGGAGCAAAGCGTGCTTAAATTCCCATTTCCACACTCAAACTTTCATCAGCTGTGTCTTGTCCCTTCCTGTCTGCAATAACGTTAGAGTTTGTTTGGGTTTTTTGAAACAGCTTGAAGTAAAGAAGATCAGATTTCCTGCAGGAGGAGGAAACGGAAGAAAGTAATCTACCAAAGCCTCCCTTAGATTAACACTGCTTTGTTACAGAGATTTATGCTTCTGTGATTTGCAGCAGTAGAATAACTTCTCTTACTAATAAAAATAATCCTTTGCCCGTGCCCTTTGGTCAGCGAGTGACAGGCTTGAAAGAAACAAAACAAACTAAGCTGTGTTTTTAAATCTTCTGGTGAGCCCTGAACTCGCGGTTGTTGTGCAGTATGGCCAGATTTGACTAAACAAGAAAAGTACTCCTTTCATCTGATTAAGTAAATGGAGAGAGGAATTTCAGTGTAAGATTTTCTAAATAGTAGCCGAAAGTTACATTTTTGCAAGACCTGTTGTGGTAAAGGTAATGTGTTGTTGGTTAAACTAGTAATTTATTTAAGATTTAACTATCCTGCAAATGCAAGGCCTTTGAAAACCCTGTTCCTTTATTTGGAAATACAAAACACCTTCACTGATTTTATAATAAACACTGCAGGTTTACATGATGCCACCCAGCACCTTGACCACTGAATGTGCCCAAAGCTGTAAAGCTAACAGTCTTTCTTTAAAGAACATTTTGCAGAGTAGTATGAGAGAATTGTTCCCCTTCTCCCACTTGGCTGAATTTATAATGCAGTTAGTCTTTTAAAACACATTCCATTATCTATAGGGCAGTATGCAAATGTATAAAGGGAGATTAATATTCCTCTGTCTGCTTTAGCTTTAGCATGCTGCTACCTTAAACATTTAAATGAATCAGTCAATAATTTCACAGGCAGAAGTGTATGAAGTACAGATTAATTCTGTGCAGCGGTACTGAAATGAGTGGTATTCAGACAGGGATCTGGAAAAAAGTGGAATATACTTGAAAAACAGCTGTGAGAAACCTCGGCCAATAAATTCTGTAAACTCTGCCTCAAAAATATGTATTTTGAGGTCGCTGGTGTTAGCCAAAAGCATCCTTGCTAGCACTTGGGATTTAATTCATGCATTGAGCAGGACGGCCAGCCAAGTGCAAGCTGTGAAGTTTAAGGCCTCCAGCTCTCAGGGGATCTGAAGAATAAGGCTTTGCCTTTCACTGCCCTTGTCTCGCAGAAGGTACTTGAAAAGAACTGAAAATGTACCTTACCTTGGACTCCAAGTAAATGTTGGCTAAAGACATCTTGGAAATCTTATACAGGCAGATGGAGAGTGAAACAGCACACAGCACAAACAGCGTGTCATTAATTGCCACCCGGACAGAGACAATGACTTTTCTTTCTGAATTCTGTGTCCTCACCAATACTGCACATGTTAAATTCACCAAGAGGAAGAGGAGACTTATGAAAAGAGAAGCCAGGTAGAGGGGCAACCTGAGAGAGTGAGGAGAAAACAGTTTTAGCAACATTGTTCAGCAAGTGTGTCATGAGATGGAAGTTGCACTCCGAGCAGTGAAAGCTGCGTACAGGGGCTGCCACAGCTGACAGGGTGACCAGCTGCCCGAGCCCAAATCAGAGTGTTCCAGATTTCTGGAGAGATTAACTTAGCTCATTTCAAACCTGTTTTTACAGTTACACAACAAGCTGTAAGTAAAGAAACTGATGTTGTCAAATAGCAAAATATGGAAGAGTTGTTTGAAGCAGGAATACAACAGCAGAGTTCTTAAAAACCACTTAAAATACACATGTACTTTCTGAGAGCATGCACTTCACATGCAGCACAAACCCTCTGACTACTCACTGACAGCAGACACCTCACAAAAGGTTGAGTTGCCTGGGATGGACTGGTTTTGACCCTGGTTTTACAACACTATCACTGCATGAGAAGCATCACTGACTGTTGACCTTTGCCAGCAGATTTCATATTAAATTAGGGACATGTCTAACAGTGTGAAAGATCTCTGAGTTACTGCTTCCCCAGTATCCTTCTGTCCCTCTTCCTAAATAACTTGGTTGTGGGCAACCTCTTGAAAGAAACATCAAGAAATTTAAATATGCATATTGACTGCAGGTTGACATTTTGCCATCTATGCCTGGCAAAAGGATCATTTGCTCAACCACAGGATCAGAACTGGAACAGAAATGTGACAGACAGAAGCCCAGGAACTGGACTGGTTTCCTCCATCTGTTTTTTCCCACCTGCCCTGCACTGATACCTGCAATGTAAGTATGCCATACGATCAAAAAAAAAAGCTGCTTCTAATTCCTCTTTACTCCTACACACAGCTGTGGAGCTTTACACTTAAAAGGAAAGGAAAAAAAAGCAGGGGGGTAGGCATTTTTCCATTTCAAGTGTTTGCTTACTTCATTATCAGTGCTGACCAAGGCAATTACCGATAAGGGTCATAATCTGCAGTCACTGAACAAGAGGTTTTGGCCACAGCTTTTCAAGCCTACTGGGAACTTTGAATTTGGCTGACAACAAACATACAAACTGTCCCCAAGGAATCCAATTCTGATTGTTTAAAAATACCCATTGGTGATCTCTTTCTTTCATACATTCATATCCTTTTGGGATAGCATCAACACAGCTACAAAGCTGAAGCATAATTGGCTTCTTTTCAGGTGGCAAGTAAGGAAGGGCTATACCTTTGAGACCTTTTAAATATGTAACAATGAGAACTGAAAGCCTGAAAGTCCCTGCTTGTGAACCAATGCCCTTTTTTCCAGCTATATCTGGCAGTGAGTGAGGATGCTGTCTTTTCCTTGCCAGTCACGGAAAATCCCTGTTAGGGGGAAGACTGTGATCATCCTTAACCTTCCAGGTCAGGGTTCTGGTTTTAGGATAAGTGGCTAGAGGTAGTTCCTTTAAACCTCATAGTCTAATATTGGAAGTACTGCAGTCTTTAAGCTTCTCTCTCACATGGCTTCCTCTGGAGAATGCAGTTCCCAGTGGTAGTGGTGCTACACTTACAACTTTTCTTAATATCTCAAAAAGCTTAAGTGGTGGTCATGTGTCTTCCTTCCCTTCTGCTCTCAGGGTCTGTTTAACAGTCTCATCTGTGCTCTCCTATTGTAGGCAGGTAAAATATTCTTGTGGGGCTCAGGCTTATGAGGAAAGGTGTGCTCTTACATGCTGCCTGCTTGCAGGACACTGAGTACCTGCTCTCTTTTTGCTCAACTCAGTCAGAGGGACCTTCCACTTCAGCACAGCCTGCATGCCCTTGATGGCCAGGCTCCCCCTGGATTGAGTTTAGCAAAAAAAAAAAGCACTGTCATGCTCTTGTGTCCACACACTCCCATATGTGCCAGGGTGAGCCATCATGGTCAGCGAGTTGTGCAGCTCCTCACATAATGATCTTCCACCCCCCTTACTAGCATGATGTGGCTGGGGAAAAGGCTGCCTGTTTTGACAATAGAAGCATTGTTGCTTTACTTCTGAATAAGCACTGATGGAGATGCAGGCTGTATCTCTCAGCAGTTTTGGGGGCTCTGCAGCTGCAGAAAGCATTCCTAGCTCATTTAGGCTGGTGCATCCTGAAGTTTTACTTTGAGCTTCAAATCAAACTTCAGATAAATGCAGTGAGTTTTGCCTTGTTTAACAGGAAAAACTGAAACTACTGCATTTTCTATGTGGTTTCTTCAGAAGCCATAAAGTGTCTGAGGCATGTGTGTGATGAGGCATTTTATGAAAGATGTCTGCACACACAGCACAGCAAGCCTCATCCAGACCCAGCGACTGTCAGAAATCCCCAAGCCCAGGGAAACATGCAGAAGGACTGTTAAAGTTGGGCTGGCACAGGCTTTGCCTTGAACTCTTTTGCCATAGTGACTAATACATGAAGGCTGTGCTAAATTTGCTTAAGATTCTGGATCTCTGATAGGACTGTATACATTTTTCCATATCTGAAATTATTCTGATTTCTGAGACCTGTGCCAATACACAGACCACAGTCCTGCCTCTTTTTGCCCTGTTTATGTTGCCATCATCTATTGCAAAAATACCAATACCAGGCAATAAGGCCTGATACTTATTACAGAAAATGGGGAAAAAAAATCAAAAATTGAACATTCAGCAATGAAGAAAACTCACATTCAGTTAAGTGCAGACTCCAGCTCCCTCCATCTTTTATCACCCATCTCTCCATCAGAATTTCAGCAACCTGATTTTATGAAAGATGTCCCTGCCCACAGGATGGGGGTTGGACTAGGTGATCTTTAAAGGTCCCTTCCAACATAAACTGCTCTGTGATTCTATGATCTTTCACTGAGGTGTTATAATCAGGATTCAGGACCTCAGCTGTGGGTGTGCACATATTACACTGCTTCAGCTGCCCGTGTAAGATGGGAAATGAGGTTGGCTTTATTTATATGACTCTTTTACACAGGCTAACAACATTCATGCTAAGAAATCCAGATACTACTGAAGTCCTTTACAAACAGAGCTGAATAAGAGAGAAAAGGCTAGAAGAGATCCAGGAGTGACCTGTGTTAGAAATGCAGTAGGCAAGAATCAGGGTGGACATGCAGCTCTTGTGGGAAGGGTCATCTGTGCATGAGTAACTCCAGTCATGGTACTAAGATTTAAAAATGGAAAAACTCCACAAGCTACATGCAGGGTGCTAATGTAGTCACTTTGTAGGCATTGACTGAATATCACAAGCTTCCTTTGCTTAAATAAGGACACTTGCAAGCAGTTTTCAGAAATAAAGCCTTGCCACAAATGTCAGTGACAGATGAGGTTCAAAGCTTCTACCTCTCACCTCTGAAGCCAGATAGGAGCAATATCATGGACCTGCCCTATCCTACCCTGACCTGCAGCCTGGGTTTTTGCACAAAGCCATCCTCTTTGTTCCTCTTTCCTATGCAAACCATCAGACCAAGGGGTGTTTGCACTGGGAGCTGGCTGGAGACATGGCTGGTGTGTGCTGTGCTTGTCCAGCCCACACTGCTGCATTTCCTTCCCACAGAAACCAGAGTGCAAAGGGAGGTGAATGTATTTCTATGTCACAGTATTTACCAGGGAGCATCCAGCCCTTGCCCCTTGTGGTTTGGGACATGGCCAAGGTATGCACACAGACCTGCTGACTTGAAAGTATTCCTGAGGCCAACAAAACAGATGCAACCTCTCTGTTACCATCCTGACCATTTCTGCATCAGCTGAGACTGAGCGTGAAGTCCACACCCGTCAGCCAGCCCCTCTGTGTTCCTGTGTGTCCTAAGCACAGCCCGCCCCAAGCCTCCTCTCACTGTACTGCCATTCTAGCAAACATGGATTCTGAAGCACTTTCTCCAGATGATGCCCTTTCCAGCTGTACCAAAGCCCAAATGGGTAACAAACTTTCCAGGGCAAGGATGATGTTATTATTTGAGCTGTTGATACAGTACTACATTCTCCTCAGTCAGCAAGCAACAGGGCAGATTTCAGTTCCAAATTACTCCGCTTTCTTATCCCGAATTCAGATTGTAAATTCTTTAGAATGGAGACAACATCTCTCTCTCCCCCTGCCTAAACAACATTGCCCAACTGAGGCTTTTAGGCATTGCCACAATAAACACGAATTTATTGAGCTCTCCATCAGCTTTCTGGACATTACTGCCCCTTGGGGAGCTTTCAAGTAGTTCCTGACAATTCCTCCTGTTTGACAAGAACCCAAACAAATGTCTCCTCCTAAATGCAAAGCTACTATGACCTCACTGTATGGAGTAAAAGGAGGTTATCTGTGAGCTCCCAAACACATTATCAAGTTGAATCCATTCTCTCTAGCTCATTCTAGCCATACATATGTTAGGAACCTGTAAACAAATCAGGAGGGTGAGTGTTTTCTGCTTGCATTTGAAATCCTTGCCTTTGAAATATATGAAGGTTTAAAAATGGAACTTGAATTGGGAAATGACACAGACTTCTAAATGTCGTATGAAGGAGCTGGCCTCAGAACCATCATCATAAACCACTGGTATATAAATATGAATAGCTGAGCTATGAGCACCACAAATAATCAGAGATGCAGTGTTTCTATTTCACCATACTAAATGTTTGCATATTTCTTACCTGTATTTCAGTAGCTCTGGGGAATACTTTGACTTAGCTTTGAAAATCACCTGCAAAACAAAAAAAAATACTGAGTCAAACATGTGATACATGTAAATAAAGAAGGATGCTGTGATCCACAGGAATCCTGTCTCACAGGTCACAAGAAATGTAATGATAGGTTTCATTACATAGCAGATTTGCATTTATTGCTTATCAATGGCAGGCAAGCTCTAAGCAAAGTATTAAAACCACCCAGCAGGCAATCATGATCTACTCATATCCAAATTGTCTACACCATTCTTTTCACTTACTCTGGCTTGGGAATAATGTCCTTTATACCACTGTCCACAAGAGGACCAATGCCAGTATAATCATAGAGGCAAGTAATTCTTAGGCTCTTAGATGACCTAACAGAACATGTCTCTTGTGCAGACCAGCTCATGCCAGCATATTGGGTCAGATGCCCTATTCACAAGAAGAGCCTGTCATAATATCCTGCCCTGAAATTGGATATATATGTCTGTATCCATGCTACATGCCAAAAGGACTCCACTGAGAACCAAATTAATTAGTTTACTCCAAGGTATGTTTGGCTGGTGCTGCCTGTTTGTGCTCTCTACAACAATATGTATTTTTGCAGAGAGCTCAGGCCCAGTAGTCACCTTGCTATAACAGAATAGACAAAATACTGACATGTTTTCTGCAATGTAGCTAGGTAATATCAGTCAAAGGTGTTAAACCAACACCCAAAATCATACAGAAATATATGAACATATTTTATATCTCATTTATTAAAAAAATACAGGGAAGCTTCACTGATTTTTTTCATAAGCTAATATGGTTTCCAAACACAGTTTACAGATGTTCCTTTAGACCAACATGGAAGCACATGGATTGCTAGGATTACCAAAAAACATGCTGTATGGCTTATTCTGGGGTGTTTCCTAATTGTTTTCTCCTGAAGTTATCCTTCCTTATCCATTTCACTTGGTTTTGTATGCCCTTTAGTATAGCTTGCATAATATTTGCTATGATTATTATGCTTTCCCAAAGCCTGTTTCTTAACAGGACTTACGCACAGGGTCACAAGGTGTCAGGGGTTGGAAGGGACCTTGGAGATCTTCAAGTCCAACCCCCTGCCAGAGCAGGACCATACAATCCAGCTCAGGTCACACAGGAACGCAGCCAGGCGGGT
>VWZY01002476.1:346862-358985 GCA_013399075.1 Chloroceryle aenea
TAGAGAAAACCTCCAGTATGAGCCTCTCCATTGTTTTTCCAGGGATGGAGGTGAGGCTGACTGGCCTACAGTTTTCTGGAGTCTGCTTCCTGCCCTTTTTGAAGACTGGAGTGACACTGGCTTTTCTCCAGTCCTCTGGCACCTCTCCCATTTGCCACAATTTTGCAGAAATGATGGAGAGTGGTAGGGCAACAACATCAGCCAGTTCACCCAGCACTCTCGGGTGCATCTCATCAGGGCCCATGGACTTGTGTACATTCAACTTCTGTAACTGGTCCTTAACCCAGCCTTCACTGGCCAGTGACCACTCATGACCACTATGTACGTGAACACCTTTGTCTGCCTGTCGACCTGTTTATCTGTCCCCCCACTAGACTTAAAATATTTTGGCCAGAGATCTGATGGAAAAATACTTGAAGCATCAAAGCCATGATCTTCTATCACCCTCCTAAAAATCAGTGGCTCAACAAAAGTAAGTAACCCTATAAATGCATCTGCTGAATGACCTTTATTAGGATAACCCTGCATAATGACCCTACACATCACCCCATATGAGAGAGTCTACAGAGCAAAGTTTGGTAAGAAATGCCCCAGTTACAGAAACAGCTCGAATCAAGCATGAGACACAGATCTGGAGAAAATCAGGCTTCACTTGTTCCAGTGCTCCTGGAACAACTTGTCATTTAACTCCCATTCACCATAAACAGCTGCCTTGACATGGAAATTATTCCTGTGATGTGTCAGCCTGTTTGGCACTTGCTGAACAAGCAGAGAACACTGAGCTTTTTTCGGCAGGGCCTAGAAAAATAATAACTGAGAATAAAATAGAAAAGTTGGGGAAAAAGTCTCTAAAATTATTCTGCAGCCGTTGATCCTGTTTTCAAACAGTTAACACCTCTGTCAGTATCCCCACTAAAGTTTTATGTCATTCATTCTCCAGATTCCTGGATCATGAATTCTCACAGGAGTTCAGGAAGAATTTTTATGTTGTTTTGCTTCCTTGCAAGTGAAAGGAGAGGTACAAGAGACTTGTGACTGTTCAGTGTTTCCATGGGGGGCACAAAGAGGGGATGTCATTTTTTAGAGAGGAGATGAGGTTTAAGAAAGAAAATGAACACTGCATAAAAAATGGATGCTGTATAGAATGAAAGCTACACTATAAGGCATGGACACTTAATGGAGCTTTATGCCATATATAAAATACTTCCTGCACCAGACTTGTTACCTACTCTGCTTATTCTGGAACACAGTGTGAACAAGCAGGAAGGAACAGATTCCTGACCTCCGTGAAACTAAGCAAGTAAAACTTGTCTCTAGGGTCATTCCACAATCCTCACCTGTTCTCAGCAGCCCTTACTCACACATAATGTACCGTTAATTTTCACAGCTTTCAGGAGTAGAACTGAAGTGCTCAGAGCCTAGGCAAAGTGCTACAAGAGAGAAGCAATTTGCACTGGGCAATGAGGTGTTCTGGGTCCACAAACCCTATAAAATTCACAAGTTCCTGAATACCATCTCCTGTGGTTCCCCCAAAAGGATCCACTCGCCCCTATCAAATCACAGAGCACTCCTGTCACATAAACCAGTCCAAGGCTGCCCTACCTGGCAAAAGCTCCCTAGGTAACTTAATTAAAATCAAATATGACGTTCCTGCTGCAGATCCAGCAGGATCTCCAAACGTGAGGTCGCCAAAACAGCTGCTATAATGGCTCTGTACGTAGTGGGCCTCTCCCAGCCAACGAATGCTTCTGAATTTTATCAGAGCAAAATGACTACTAACAAAGAAAATGAGGCATGGACACTCTTAATGGGGCTTTAATTCATGAGCAGCCTTGCTGGAAGCAACGTGATCATCACAAAATAAAGAGCTGTTCAGTAGGAGTAAGGATGTCAGAAGCTGATCTCAATATACCCGACATGTGTGGGTGCAGCTTTTTGCTTTTAACAGTCATTTAGCTCAAGAGGCTGGTTGCTCAATGGCCCCTCCCAGCAACAGTGTTGAGAAAGCTTCCAGTCAATATCTGAGTCATCTAAGCAAGTCTTCCAGCAAACCAGAGCAAATCAGGCTATTGCTAAGAATAGACTAAAGAGCAAGCAGAAGGCAGACTTATTTTTTTAAAAAAAAGACCTTTCAAAGATGAACAGCAACACAGAGAACTCAGTGAAATTGTTTGCTAATTTTCCAATGTCTACAGGGTTACTTTGTCTTCTTAAAAGTACTTCCCCTTTTGCTTGTTATTTAAAAGAGAAATATCCCGTCTTGACTCCTTGTTTTTGCCAGCAGACTGGAAACCTCAAATGAGATTCTCACACTCCCTCCTCCACTCCCCTGAGGTATATGTCTAGTGTAAAACTGCAGCAGTACAAAAGGACTCCAAAAAAGCCCTTCATACAGCCAGGGAAAATTCCTTTTGCAGGAAGTGATGTAAACAGCTGACCTCAGAGACATTTTACCCAGCAGAGAAGCAGTGAGGATGGCATGGGAGTCCATCAGCAGCTTGGCTGCAGAGCTCTGCAGAGCTTCTGGGCAGCAGAGAAAGCAGGCATGGCCAGACTGCCATAGCCTAAGAGGGTTCCAGCTCTGGTTATGACAGTCAAATCAGGACCCATTCTGGCCCTGTAAGTATTAATGAAACAGGTTTCAAAGCCAAGTCACATATTCCCAGAGGTAAAGAAAAAGAAAATCTCACTGGAACAATCTTCAGCCCATGCTCTGATTTAGCTGAACTGATGTGTTGGTTGGCATAAGTCTCTCGTCTACCTCTAGTGCTAGCTGATCATTTCACTTTTACAGGAGCCACAGCCCAGCTCACCAAAAAGCCTCAGGTAAGTGTTAAGTGGTTGCATACATCTCAAGCTGGCCCTCTGCACAGGAATGAAGCTCAGCTTTATTTACCAGCTCTCATTTCAAAATCTCTGTGAGGAGCAGAGCATGTACTTTTCCTTCCCAGCTTCTTTCTCCATGGCCCCTCTCTTCCTCTGTCACAATCCATGCAAAATTCTCTTTTCACCATGAAAATATCTCACAACCTCATGCAGGCCCAGAGCCCCTCACCACCAGCACGTATCTTTCCTCTGCTTCTGTATCTTCCAGTCTCAGGCTGACCTTCCTCTTTCTCTTTTTCTCCCATGTTCATTCATTCATTTGGGTCAGATTCCCCCTAATATGCAAGTTTTCCTTCTATCCTGTAAACTCTACACACTTTGTGAGGCTTGCAGACATGGACACCACGACTCACTACTACACACAGCCTTCTAATCGTCGTTGAAAGGACAGGACCATTGCAGGGCTGGCAGCCACAGTGAACTTGCATGTGTAGTTTTCCTATCAAATTATTTTCTAAGTCAAATGACCTCATTCTTCATGTCAGATGCTGTCAGCCAGCCAGTTTGCAGTTGCAATTTATCTCCTATTGATCCAACACCGAGGGCAACATTTTATGCCAGACGTACAGGCTGATGCTTTACTATCTGTAGTTAGACTACTGTGTAGTTCTATGTGCAGCTAAAGCATGTTTTAAATTAATAATAAGCTTTATAATATATGGTGTATTACTTTCTACAAAAAATAAATATTTATCTGAAATGAAAAGCCCTCTCTGATCTCTCACTGACAGTAGTATTTTAGAAAAGCTATCCCCAGTAATTAGAGGATGAGAAGTTCTCTTCATTTTCTTCCCAAAGCTGCCATGTGCCCCAGCTGTGCTGAGACACAGGCAACCTCTCCGAAACCTGGTGCCGATTCCACCCTGCCCTGCCAGGCACTTCCAGCATGGCCAGCTCCCATCCAAACTGTCTTACCCTGTACAAGTTCTCTTCATTTGAAAGTCCCTGATTTTATCAGCCCTGCCTGGGAGGCAGCGTAAGCTTCTCAATCTGGATGCCAGAAAAAAGAGAAGATGGTTAGGGAGGAGGAAGGAGAGGTAAATCTGGCTACCAGACCTTCTCCACCCACACAGCTTCACAGTTCTTTAGCTCAGCACCATGTTCCCTAGGTCGTGGAGATGATTAAACACACAGCCCACCAAATGGTTTGCTGTGCCTGGCCACAGGGGAGGCCTGGGATTTCCAGCATTCCCTATGGCTCACGGTCTTTGGCCCTGACCTTGTTTTTTGAGTCTGTAACCCTCCATCCCAGCCTCCCTCCTGCTCCATTTGTATCCTGTTCCCCAGGGAAATGCAAAGTCTGAGCAAACAGGACAAAGTGAAGCAAGCCCTTCTCTGCCCACCCCTCACACACACTAAAAAAGGAACTTTGTATTTTACTTCCCAGAACCTCTTTACAATTTTGCCAGCAGCTCTGACTGCAAAGCCCTAGGACTCACCTCAGCCTCCCCTTGTCAAGGGCAGGGAAGATTTGGCCAGGGAGGGTACAAATGAAGGAGTGCCCAAGTCCTGGGATCCTCCCTGGCTGGTGTCACTTAAAGTGGAAAATATGGTATTTGCAGTCTTTGCTTTGTCGAGCAGCAAAATAAACCCATGGGAGCTGCAGGTGTGAGGCAAATAGCTATGGGCTTTTTGTCTCTGTAGGTGGAAATGAACACTTCAGTTCCCTGCCTGATGGATCAGGATCAGGGAGCTGCCTGGCTTTGTACAATGCAGTTATTTGCTGGTGCTACACTAGTGTTTTACAAAAGGTCCACTGGATCTCTTCTTCACTTGAGGATTCATTTTAATGATTTCTAAGGAGACAGGGGCTTATCTTGAGAGGGTGGACCTTTTTTTTTCCCCCCTTCTTTAGAAGAGAATAAATACAGACACAGGATTAAAAAAATCTAATAAATTTAGCCCTCTAAATTAGAAATCACACGTATTTTCTCCATTATGGGATTTCTGAGAGGAACTAAAATTAGATAAATTTTATCTGCATCACCCTTTCTATTCTGTCCTAAGTAAGGCATCAAGACCAAAACAAAGAACCCTGAACTTGGTTCTTAACCCAAAGATCCCTTGTGCAGAGTCAAAACTATTTTGATTGTAACCTCCCTTTCATCCACAGGTCCCCTGCTTTAGCAACCTGCCCCAACACATTACAGCTCCTTCTGCTGTATCTGCTGATGGTGATGCTCAAGCCTGGGAACAACCTCTGCTGATGTCATCATGGCTTATTTGTCTTGCAACACATAAAATACAGTTGAAATTTGCATCCCCATTGCTTTGGGATACCTATTAAAAAGAGAATAGTTGTGGCTAACTTTCTGTCAAGTTCAAAGGTGCTTATTATTCTGAGAAATGCCTTCAGGCACTCGTCAGATGAAGTTCTTTTGTTTGGCCAGGAGGGTTTGCAGTATTTTTTTAATCACTTTTTTTTCCTCACATCTATGTCTAAAAGTTTTCCTAGCAGTGCCACATTTAGAAATGGTGGGTACTGTACAGCAGATAATAATAAGCCCCTGGATATTCCACAGACTCACAAGGTCTTTCCCAGTCATCTGTCCCTATACTGTACATAGATCACTTCTTTCCCTCTAGCTAAGCACCAGTTAAATAGCATGGTTTTCCTGCAGTGAGACACAGCTGCAGACCATTCTTGCCTGCCTTCTGGAGAAAAAAGGATAAAAGTTATTTCTGAACAGGTCTGTGAAGTTATAAGCCATTACTGAAAACAAAATTCTCTCTCCCCACCCCTTTCGCACTAGTTCTTGCTTGCCTACTGTGGAAAGCTAGATGCACATTAAATATACAGTCTCCAGAAGATGCTGAATTTCAAGCCAAACCACCTTATAATGGTTAGAAGTAAAGAATTAATAACAGTGAATTAAAAATATGTGCACTAATTCTGTTTCTGACTTTATATTTGTTCAATGGCTGTACTTGTATTTCTTAAGGCTTAGTTTTGGCCGGGGTGCTATCTGAGATGAGGTTTCACTGGGAGCACCCAGCTCTAAAGAAAACAATAAAACCAATAAATGCCTGGCTGCAGTGGCCCACGGTCTTTAAAGATTATGACGCACGCCACCAACTCTGAAAGTCCCTTGCAAATACTGTTTCAAAAGCCTCACAACAGCTCAAGACAGGTATCTATGACACTCTTTCACAGAGGGGCTCGGAGGAAGATCACAAGGATTCACAATGACAAAGCAGAAACTGTCTCGGAGGCAGAACCAATAGCCTTAGCATTTTTTTCTGTTTCCAACCACTGACTTGCACTTCCTGAATGATATTGGACAGCAATGCCAAAAGTAAGCTCAAAGGACTTATGTGTGCATTGTGTATGCTCTCTTTTTAGATCTTTCTTAGACAAAAGGAATTACTTACCCTCAACACTAAAGCCCCTGAGTGCTGGCACTCTAGTGCACAGAGTGCAGCCTGCTGTGCCCCCTCTGTGCTCATGCCAGCCTTGGCTTCTCCTGGCAAAGAGCCAGGATGCTGCATTTGGCTTCCAGACTTCCATGGCAGCCCTACATGTCTATGTCTGAGGGAAGAACCTGACTTAGGGCTATGATTTTCTCCCGGCCACTGTGATGGGGATGGACTCTTCAGTGATGAATGGGGATGGACTCTTCAGTGATAGATGTCTGCCCCTGGGGAACCACACCATTATCGAATGACTCTCACAACAGCTACGGGATAAAGTGTAGGTCACCACATGTCTCAGCTGGATTTGAGTAGCACGTAGATGAAAGGTTCCTCTAATCCCTTAATATATCGCAAGTCTCAGGGAACAGAGCAGGGCAAGTTAGCAGGTGTTTCACACACCAAATCCAGAAAAGGAAACCCCAGCACAAAACTGTGTATGTGGGTCTAAGTATTTAATACCCTCTATAACTCAAGTGATCCTCTTACAGCTGTCATGCTTATCATTGCTGCATTTTCAGCTCTGGGATGGCAGCTCTCACAAGCAGCCTGATCTCTCAGGCAGGCTGCTCAGAATCGACAGGCCTGTAATCACTACAGAGCACTGTTAAACACAATAGGCACTACAGAAGCACCCAGACCCAGGCACTGAGCTGGTTCCAAGTGGGGCACACAGCAATACCCAAAGCATCCCAAGCACTGCCAAGGGTGCTCCAGGGCTGGCTGGTGCTCTCCTAGCCAGCTACCCCTGCACTGGGAAAGTGGACTTTGAGAAGGGTCATCTGAGTGCAGCCTTGGCTTCCTGCTCCAGGCACTGTAGTGGGACTGAAGAGGCAGAAAATCCAGTCCTGCCCACCTGCAAGCTTCCTGTGAGATCTTAGGTGAGCCCGGCAGCCTTTCTTTGCCTCAGCATGCCAATATCCCATCCTGCAGACCAGTGCCAAGATGCCCAAGCTCACCATAAATACTTCCAAGCAAGTCTAACTGCAGCAACCTGGAGTTCTTGTGCAGCCTAACTCATCTGGCTTCTTAGCTGACCGTAGCACAGATACTCTCTCTTTCTAAAATGGAGATACTCTTTCCTTTATCCCACTATATTTCCATCACAGTGTCCTCGAAATAGCACATCTCTGTATAGCACTTAGCACTTACTGGGGATCTGGAGTCCCAGCTCTTTGTAATCTAGATCATTATAGGAATTTGGGTCCACAACAGGTCTTGATCAACAGTTTTGATTGTGATACACAGAATAGAAATCCCACTCAGAAACATATTAGCCTGCTATGAAAAAATGGGGTGGGGGGCTGCCAGCAAAATTACAAATTACAATTCTGACTGCACACAGAGATCAGGTCTGCTAAGCCAGGAGGTTTATGAAGTCTAATTACAACAATAACAATAATAAAGAATAATAATAGAATTGCATTTTGGATGTCCAGCTTTCAAGCTCTCCTATACATTTTTCTTCCCCAACCTTTAAATTAAATGACACTGATTGTAACAGACAGCATATATATTATTTGCTGTTCCTGAAATGATCACTTCAAGCTCCAGTTTCATTGTAAAACTGGTCACTTGCATATAGATCAGAAGTTAAGATTCCCAACTAAATAACTGAAATTTGTTTTTTATATTGCCAAGGTACATTTGTAAATTACATTTTCCTCATTCTGTCAGATATAATCAACCAAATATCTGTTGCTTACCTGTGTGAAGTAAAGATTCATCAGGGTCAGGGTGAAAAACTGGAGGCAGACTGGGAAGCAATAGAGAAGCCAGAAGATGAAGGGGCTGAAAGAATTTGCTGTCACAAAGTCTTTGAAGTAAAATGAAAAGAGTACAGTCCTAAGAGAGGCCCAAAACAAGCACAGAAACAGAAAGACAGTTTGGTAACTGAACCTCTTGTGCCGGTAGTGAAGGACCAGCCAGAGCTGGACGTAGATGAACACAAAAAGCAGTGAATAAAAAACAGTATATACAATGGTCAGGCCCAACTTCACATACGGAGGGACAGCTGGCGTCAGGGTCGGCGGAAGGGTGTCATTTTTCTGTGGGTCCCACTCAGGGGCCTCCATTTGATATCAGGAATCGTCAGAATTATTTATTAAGTTTGGCTGCCGCTGTTGCCTCCTCCTCCTCCTTCTCCTTTCATCTTCCTACAGCATAGGAATCAAGAAAATGAAAGAAAACAAGCTGCACTTCCTCTTTGGCAGCTCACTGTGGGCTGGTAGCACATGATCACAATTCAGAATGATTCATTAGGACTGCCTTTGTCAGCAATTGGCAGGGAACAGCTCAGAAAGCTGCCCTTTGCTAGTGTTTGTGCACGAAGCTTTACCATCCTCAAGAAACAAAGAAATCCACCAGCCCCTGAATGGTTTACTGCTATTTTTTTTTTCTAAGGAAAATTATCTGGATTTTAAATTAGTTAAGTAATGTTCTATTTTCTACAAGAAGCAAATACCTGACATTTTCCCAGTAGCAGCCACATCTTTGTAGGATTTTTTTGCCTTTTTTTCCCATTTAGCAAGTACTTGATTTGGCTGTGTTTCATTAGGAATACTTTTAAGCACTTTAAAGTAATGAAATTCAAACCACCGTAAAAAGCTGTGACAGTTCAGCTCTGCATTGCAGAAACTTTTGCCTTTATAAGGAAATACACAATTTGCACAGCAAATCTAACACATTTGGTATCTTTTTCTTCTAACATAAGGAAATGGGAGAAAAGGTATATCGAGGTTTCCAAATGTAGTATATACAGGAACAAAAAAAAACCCTAAAGACCCAAATTCACCAAAGCATCCATGCAGCTACAGGTTATTTTCTGCCTGGTCGTTGTCTATGTGTGCCATCTCTGTGACAGCAGCTGACCAGACACGCCTTCTCACCAACGTGCAGATGAGCCCTTGGGATTCAATCTAGAAATTAATAGGTGCTATGGCAGTCTGATGGGTTTGACTCACAGGGGTGAGAAGTGAGAATAGAAACAGAGTGGTTTAGACACTTGTAGCATGGTGGTAATGCTTCATATATCTCTAGGTCATGTATAGCATCATATACTACCGCATAACAAGGTTTTTAAAAGATACCCTGGTTCTGGCTGGACCACTGCCATGTTTTGTTCTATCATTTACAGTAAGCTGATTATAAGAAGTGTTTGTTAACTGAAATAATCCCCAGGGAGGTCCTCATGTGTTGTAAACTGTGAAAAAAGGTTTCCTTTAAGTGAAAGAGTCCATGCAGTGAAACAACAGCTTTCAGGGTATGCAGATAATGACACTGACACTAAGTACTTAACTAAAATAATGATTTCCATTATCAATGCCTCGCCCCAAAAGGAGTTCACAACTACTGTTTTGTTGAAAAAGACAATTATTATAATTGTGCTTATTAAATACAGCATATGTAAGTTTGGGTCTTTCTTTAAAAACATCTCTAAGTGAAGCCCATCCTGCCCTCAGTTAAAGCTGTGTTCCAAAATCCACGTTTAGGTCCTGAAACATAAGCAGCTTGATTTTAAAGGTGCAAAGCAAACTTGGCTCCCATTGACTAGAAAGGGATCTGTGGGATCTCAGTGCTTCTGTAAACCAGGTCACTACTATTCAGGTGTCTAGATATGATTTTAAGACCCTTACCAGGAGCAGTCAGCTTTGGAAATCCTGGATGAACAGCTTACACAGCACCAAGTGCTTGTGTTGATTTGAATGTCCAAGTGCTAAAACTCACATACATGTACAGAGGTATGGTATAGGTTGCACAGAAAGAGAATTTTATGGCTTCAGCATAAAAAAACCTGGACTTAGTTTTAAATTAACACCTTCTCCCAGACTCTGTGTATTTCCTGGAAAAGAAAAGAAAAAAAAAATTGACTCACTACTAGGGTAGAACATGGAAAACTGAGCAGGTACTGAAGCAAGTTTGTCAGAGAAGCTGTCTGTGCTCAGGCCATCAGGTTCATTAAGCAAAGCTGGGGAAGATAAAGGGCCTGGGCAGGAGTTTAGACAATATACATATCAAATAGTATAGATACAACAAAAGGTATTTCAATACATACTACAGAAGGCTCCATCTCCCAGATCAGGAAAACAACTCCCCTGGATTGATACATACTTCCTTCTAGCAGACAAGGAAAACTTCTTCCTAGTACTTCACAGTTCTACTGCTAGGCCTGCCTCAGACACCCCTCGATCGCCCAGCCCCAGCACACACAGGCACTATCTAGAGGCCAGAGTACAGCGATAGTAAACTTGGTGTGCTACATACCACCTCTCTGCTCTCAGCACGGACTTTCTGAGTTTGCTTGTGGCTAATGTTAACCTGCTAAATGAGAGTAAAGGCTTCCATGGCATGCCATCAGCAAAACACCAGGATTTTAAGACTGTCACATGCCTGGAGTCTACTATAAAATGTACAGAGAGGCAGGAATCCATTTCCATTGAGGAAACTGATGGTTTCTCTTAGTGCTCCTGTGGATGTGATTGGCAACTCCCACCTCGTGGGCAGCCTGTCATAGATAGCCAAAGAAAGCTGCTGCTCCTTTGCTCAGGTGTTGCCAAGGGACAGCAAAGAACACTGCTCAAACAGACTGCATCACAGACGTGACTTTGCCCATAAATGAGCAAAGGTTGGTTGGGAAAGTCTGTGTTGCAGCATTACAAGAAACTTCCTAGTAGACCAAACTTCCTGTGTGGCTTTCCAGTGCTTAAGAAGTTCAGCCACTGCCTGATCTTCAGCACACTCCTGCTGCTGTCTAGGGATGTTGGGCAATTCCAGGACATCTGTTTGTATTACTCCTTTCTTTATAAGGGTCATTGTCCAAAAGAATAAACTTGAGTGGAGCTTGAGGGTTCAAAAAGTTGCTTACCTAGACTGTCTCACTGCTGTTTGAGATGAACTAAGGTAGATAACATAAAGGATCCAAATTCTGCAAGTTGAACTTCTGCCCTGCTCCTAAGCAGAGAGGTCTCGAGTTCTCATCTTTGATGTTATTTGCAGTTAATGAATCTGCTGGCAAGACTGTTAGCGAACCACTGTGTGCCAAAGCATCCTGCACTGGTGTGTAGTTCAAAAAGTCTTTTAAAAAAGGATTTTGCAGAAAAGAGCACTTCTAGGAAGTAAAGAAAATAATTAAAGATTTTGTGAGGTACTGGACCATCTTCATCTTTGATTTTTATACTGTGGTAGTCCAGAGAGTTTGGCTTCAGTTACACTGGCAGATTTTTATTCTTTTGAGGTTTTGTGATTTCTTGGATTGTATTTCTTATAAATACTTGTCTTTCATGTTTTGAACCTCAAGCACTGAGTAAATTATCATAGCTGGACCTTACAGTTTGCCCTTCTTCAAAAGTTGCTTTTCCCTGAAGTTAATCTGAAAAATTGTTAGAAGCCATTCCATCCAGTTCCACCCCAACTGAGACGTACCAGGAGAGGTTGCCATATGGGCATGACCTTTGCCAAACCGAAGAAAAAGAGAATGGTATTCTGGCTCAACATTTTCTTTTGCTCCACACTCTGTGAAGCCTGTGATTACAAAACTCAACAATAAAATTTTGAAGGAAATAACTCTCGCTATTTCTACTCAAAAAGCAAGTGGGACAGAAATCTGCTGCTGAACAAGATCTGTCTGCTAGCTGGGTGGAGAGTGGGAGTATTAAAACAGAATTAGACAAAAGATATACTGCGGAATTCATGATGATTTAATTCCCCCAAACTTGTCACAACACTTACACTTCCTCTTTCTTCATTTTCTGTCCTACAGAAATACCAGCTCACAGCCTTTCTCATGTCAATTTAAATAATGTTTGGGTGTCACTGTTTAGGGTCAGG
>VWZY01002480.1:0-68339 GCA_013399075.1 Chloroceryle aenea
CTCCTGATGGACACACTGTTTTTAATACAATCCATGATGCCATTGGCCTTCTTGGCCACCTGGGCACACTGCTGGCTCATGTTCACCCATTTGTCAGTCATTACCTCCAGGTTCCTTTCTGCTGGACAGCTTTCCAGCCACTATTTCCCCAGCCTGTAGCATTACCTGGGGTTGTGATCCAAGTTCAGGACTTGGCACTTGGTCTTGTTGAAGCTCATACAATAGCCCATAGATCCAGCTTCTCGAGCTCCCTCTGAAAAGCCTTCCTACCCTCAAGCAGATCAACACTGCCACCCAGCCTGGTGTCGTATGCAAAGGTACTGAGGGTGCATTCTATTTCCTCATCAAGATCACTGCTAAAGATGTTAAACAGGACTGGCCCCAAAATTAAGCCATGGGGCACACCAGCCACCAACTGTGCTCTTCTAAAAAATTATTTCCCCAAGAGGCACAGAAGGTCTCACAAGAGCATAAAATGCTGTCTAAATTAAGCTGCTAAGGATGGGGCTATGAACCCTAATTTGAAAAAAACAATCCTGCCAACAATGAAACCTTTCCTTCCCAGTGCCTTAACACTGATTTCATATGACTATTTCCAATAACTGTTTAGAACATGACAGGCTGAGTATGGAGGAAAGATGAAGAGCTAGTACTGTCATAAGCACACTTTATGGTTAATTGACAGGCAGAAATCCCTTGCCTCCAAACCAAAAGATGTAAAGTGACTCCTAACATTGCACAGCTAGTCTTTTCTTGAACAGAGCGACCAAGATACTGAGCACATGGCTTCTACTATCCTCTCAGCCTACTGTGGTTCAGGTGCTATTTTTCAGATGTGTTTCTTTTTCAGCAAAAAAGCCTTAAAGAATATGAGGAGTGCCACAGACAGCATACCAGTGGTATTTTTTCAGCATAGCCTCAGGTAAATGTTTGAGAAGGTGATCTCTGTCCAAGTTGAAGGTAGATGCTGACCATACTCAGTTCAGTCTTCTCACAGTGTTTTCAGGAATGATGTTGGGGTTAAACCATCCCAGGAAACATGTACATCTTGATCCTGGAGGAATTGTCTGGATCACTCCAAAAGCAAGCCTGAGAATAAGTGTCTGTAGACAGTGAGACTATAAGAGGGTAAAACATAGAGGCAAACCACAAAGGTAAAGTATTTGTCAGTGGAGACTGACCCTGTAAGACTTACTAAGGGCAAGAGCAAGATCTTGTCATGTAAATGAAAGTCCTCTTACCTAACGTCCAGTCTCATCAATAAAGATTTGTACAGCTGGTTATTAAGAGGATTGCACAGAAATAGACAGTGGACACCTGCAAATATAGAGTTACAAAATACACTCATTTTCATTTGACATCAAAAAAGTCTACCAAACCAATATTTTTATAATGTGTAATTGTGAGTAATTCAAAAGAAAAATTATGAAAAGATATCACCAATGTTTCTAGCTGAACTGTTTTTTTCCTCAGGCAAGTAATCAGATTTTGGTAATGGTTTTAAATTGCATGCTTACATGTTGCAAATGCTTTTAAAGATCTTAAATCTGTACCTGGTTTATATTCAGATTGTGTCTCTTTGTAATTTAAATCTGCTATGGTAATGAGGAAAATAGTAAGCATAATAATCAAAACAATATCTTGGAATAGAAGTGATTAAAGTGAAAATGTAACCTAGCTGTATAAAATAGTGCTAATAGTAATAGCTGAAGCAAGGATATTTAAGATCTAAGGATCTTGCATTCTTTTTTTATGATCTAATAGAAGCTACTATTACAGCACCATTGTTTTGCTATAAGGCCTCTGACTAAATGGAAAAATGTTCTTTCCAAAGAACTTCTCTCAGAGACTTAATAAGCTCTTTTAGTTGAAAAGACATATGATAAAAGTTACAAAATTCTTGTGATAAGTAGAAGTTACTTTTTTCTGACAAATCCCTCTCCTCCTTTCTTTTCACACTTTTCTTTCTTGAGTAACTGTAAATCCATTATGGTCACATTTGTGTATTGCATGGTAAGAAACTGGGAACTGTTATAAGTTAAAGAACTAGTATTTGGCACTTATGCATGTAACTGAAATACTGTTTCTTCCTGCATAATTAGGGTGTGCTTTTCATCAGCAAGAATCTGTGTCTGTAGTGTGAAATTCCATTAGCTGATACTGGAATCGCCTTAATGCAATAGCAGCAGCATGAAAAGGCTCATGCCTAATTCATTGCAGCACTCCCAAGGCTCCCCCATCCCAATGTATGAAGGCATGATCCTCCCATAAAAGAATGCTGCGTAGGCCTTTCTCCACAATACAGCTCTCGGGGACGAAATATAGGACAGGTTCATTTTTTTTGGAGACTTCAGGTACCCCTGACCTCTTGATCTTTTGTATGTCTCTATTTTTTTAGTTTGACAGACCACATGCCAACGTGCAGCCCAGAATTCTTCACTTGCGTGATTTATTGTTTACAGCTGTTTGAGTATTTCAGACATGGCAGCTGCTTTTCAGATGTCCTTAAATTAGAATGAAAGTCTTAGCTAGAGGTCTTAATGCAAACCTGCATGTTTGCAGAAAGAAAGGGGAGAAGCTGATGAAAAAATCATCTGAATTCTGCTCTAAAAGCTCTCAATTGATCCTAGCCTTGAGGGCAAAGGAAAATGTTTGGTTTATTTCATAAGCTCATTAAGTGTGGGAGACCCTATTTGGCATTTGCTATTGACCGAGCCTGAGCGAAAAGTGATCACTGGCAGGATGTTCAATAAGAGATCAATAACAAGCGTGTGATTGGATTAGCTACTTGATCAATGCTTTGTGCTAATATATTAACAAGCAAATTACCAGGCAGCCCATAAGAGCAGAGTGCTGACTGTAATTGTATTACAAACTATCGTGATCTAATGACCCTTAAAGTGCAAAAGGTTATTTATACAGTCAAAAGGCCTAAAAGTGCTTTGAGTGATGCTGCATTATTTCAGAAAGAAAATCTTTCCCTCAAGTAGGTAGCATTCAATCATGAGGTTAAAACAGGCACATGTATTTTGCATTCTTCCAAAATTTTCAGAGCAGTTTTAGCCATACAGCTGAGACAGAAGAGGAAGAATAAGTGACTATTTCAGTGGGCAATTAAAGGTGGCAGCACTTTCTCAAGAGCTGGGAAATAACTGAAGAGGAGTGTGGGGAAGGAGGTGGCTCCTGGGGAGCAAGAAAGCATTACGAAGCAGCACTGGGAACTCTGTGAGAAGACGGCTGTGAAGGTGAAGGAATTTATAAAAGACATCTAAGCCTGCAGCTAGGGCTGTGAAAAAAACAAAATTTAAAACTGAAAATTCTGTATGAAATTTAGAAGTAAGATGTAAGGTATTGTAAAAGCAGAACTCTCACACTTTAAAAAGTCTGTGCTGATTTCATTTGTCTACCATGAAACCAGAAAAAAGCATCTGTTCCTTAAAGTTACATTGTCTGTATCCTTAGCATGTGACCTGCAACATACAGGTTTCCATAAAGAACAGATAAGCATGTTTAAAAACAAGATCACTGTGGATCTTGAGACAATGGAACAAGTTTATCTTCTGAATTTGGTTCTCATAGTTGAATGGTAAAATAAGGAATATCACTGTAAAAGCACAAACATTTCTATTTGCTTTCTAGCAATTCTTTCTAATTCTCCTATTTTCATTTTATAGTGCAAAACACCAGCTGGTTTAATTTCCGTTCTTTATAGCCATTATCTCTGATATATCATCAGGAACAAGCCAGCTAAGCACACAAGTCTTCACAAAAATAAGCAGTTGTGAAGCCCTAGACTTCATATTTATCTAGACAGAAGTTTTAGCTGCGAATTCAAGATTTCCATGGTGTTGCCATTGCCCTCCCCCTTCCCTCTGCCTTACCTTCCTCCTGAGGGGAGGCTGAAATGATGGCAGTGCGATGTTATTTGAGGGCAGGTGGGGGGCCAAGGGGCACACCGGCTGTGGCCGCCAGCAAGGGCCAAGGCCAGACCCCCTGCAACGCGCAGTGTCCCTGCCTGGGCTGACAGCAGCCAGCCACAGCTGACAAAACAAACTGCCAGGCTGCTACCCTCAGGGTCTTGCTCGGCGGAAGAGGAAGCGCTGTCAATCAATGTACACACGTGTACAGCACGAAACATGATCACCAACAGAGCCGCTTCAGGTTCTGATGGGTGCTCGTCAGTTGTTTCTGACTTCTCAGTCAAGAAGATGTGATCAGAGGAGTTGCATGTAGCATCAGTGGGGGCTGGTTCTCTGTGTGCCTGTGCAGCTAAGAAGAGCATATTTACTCATTTTACTTCACTCCATGTCTTTGCTTTTTTTTTTTTTTTTTAATTTTACAGAATTACCTTCCTACAGATGTCAGATGATGAAATGGGACTCTCCGATGATGATGGCTTTGAACCATGTATGATTCATTTGACTTCTCCTTTCTTTCCCAATTTAGAATTCCAAAGTGACCATCTAAAGTAAATGTTTTCATAGCAACCAACACCTTTACAAATAACTTAAACCCAATCTGTTTTCTCTTCAAAGTGACATGTTAGAACTTGAGAAAATATCTGCAGTTACTATTTTAAAGTAGTTTTGGAGGAATTAAAAATCATATGTATCTTTTTATTTCAGGTACAGTTCTTAGTTATTTACCTTAATAATATATAGACCCCAGACGATACAATAAAAGTAATTGCCTGTGACAGAACAGCTCAGTCAATGGGTCTTTGAGTCATCAGGTCACTTAGCATAATTTCAGCACATACATTATTGCCTCCATGACAAAAATCACTCAAAGGAATATTTTGCCATCCACTCCCTTATCCATGTACATCCAAAATCTTGCTTTGCAATTTTGAACCTTATTTCGAAGCTGAGAGTAGCAAAGAAGTTAAAGAATGGCCATAACTTCAAAACAGTGTTGAGATATTGAACCAGCTATCAGTTTTACTTTAATTGGTTACTGCTCCATAGATCAAAAAGATATACACACTCCTGTCACTTGCCGTGAGGGAAATGGAGGGGTTACATTTACCTTGTAGTTTAGCTAGACTCTATGCACCCTAAGTCTAGGGTCTAAAACACCTTGGGAAATTTTTTGTTAGGAAATAGCTATATGCCCTTTAACCTACTTTAAAAATACTAAAAAAAAGACTAAAAAACTTTAAATTGTGGTATTTTTACACAGTCATTCTGATTTCTAAACTTGATAAATTCAATTACTTCTCAGATCTCAATTTTTCCATAGGTTATTATAGATTAAGAAGAAGTCTAATAGTTGGGAATGCTGTTCATTTTATTCATATCCTAGCATCTTAAAATAAATATTAATTTTTTCCCCCTCTTGAAAATACTTTCTCCCAGCCTTCACAGACAACATATTCCTTTCCAATAATAACAGTGATAAGGAAAATTTAAGCTCCTGACTAAGATAAGGTTTACCAAGATTGGCTCAAAAGCATTTTTAATGACTATTTATAAATCATTGCCGACTGTAGACCAATACTGCTATGTCACAACCTGCAGTATAAAACAAAGTGACAAAGTGGAGTTAATCATTATATCTTCAGTGGAGAATAATGCTTCTTTACTAAACAGTAAAATCCCATTTAATTTTTAAGCTTCCGTAACTCATCCACAGGTTTATCAAATGCTTAAATTCAGCTGTTAAAGAAAATCCTACATCTTAGCAAAGTTCCATAAAGCTATTAGCTCTTCTTGTGAAGCTGTAAGTTAATACTGCTCCCCATTGCACACAATGTGTGGTAATTGTACTTCTAGGAATAACTGCTAGAGGTGTTTATTCCTAGAAAAAGCTATTTTTCTCCAGTGAGGGCCCCTGGTGAAAAAGTATTGCCCCTATTCCATGCCTTGTGATGTCTGGTTGGTGAGCAGGGAAAGAGAAGAGTGGGCAGTTGTATGAAAGAAAGAGGGGGAGAGAGGAAAAAGAAAAAAAAGTAGTTTCTGAAGTATAGACCAGGTTGGGAGTACTATATGAGAGTTTGGGTAGATTAATAATACACTGTTAGGCCATTTCAGTGATGTCACTAAATGGATAAGTTAAAAGAGAAATTGAATTGAAAACTTCTGACTAGTTTATTAATTTATTTCCATAGTGACAGCCTCAGAAGCATGATCTATTATGCTTCTGAAAACTGTCTAGATAAAACATCAGAATTCTAAGCACATACTTTTCAAACCCATAACCCCACTCTAGCATCATGGTCTTGGTCTGTATCTAGAGTGATTATAACTGTGTGTCTCAAGATGGCCATATCTTCTTTCTTGTAGAAGCAGAAACAACCACTGTACCCTGAGAAACTGTGGAAACAGTTCTGTCATCTTCTGATGGGAAAAAAAATCATTTATTTATCTCAATACCTTAGATTCAGACCCTTCTTCATTCATCTACCTTACACCATGTCATTCCTCACTCTAGGGTTTTTACTTTCTGGGCTAGAGAAGAAAGCAATCTTGAGAGTAAAATCCTACTGAGCTGCAAGAGATAGCTTTGTTCTCATAGAGCTGCTTTCTAGGATTCTGTCAAAACCCAGACAGGCATCCCTGCACTGGTTATAGTTATCTTGAAATTCAGCTTGTCCTTAAAAATTGTGGGGAGTGAGAATATGAAATTTCTCTTGAAATGAAAACTGAGATTGAGACATAACCATATGAAGTCAGGAATTTAGACTGTAGATGAGGCATTACGTATGTAAGTTTTAATCAGACCTAAGCCTATTTTATGACCATCTCATCCTCATTCTTTGATAAGACCATTTCAGATTTCATTCACATTGTGTTGATTTACACTTAGAGAAGTTAACAGTTGGCACTGGGAATCAGTAATGCTGCAACTGAACAAGAATGGGTAGTTCACTTACACATCTCAGTAGCTTGCTTGTATGGTTGATGACTTTGCTTTCTGAAAAGGGGAGAGGACAGGGTCAATGTTTTCACACCTTATTTTTCCCATATCGAAGCAATATGGGACCTGGGCTTTACAAGGCAGGTTGATCATCTGACAGCACGTTAACTCTGCTGCTTTGAGAGGTGTGTTCTACTTGGGACCCTTCCTTACTCAGCATGGTTCAAACAAGAAGATTTGCAGAACAGCTGCAACACTGGCATCCATTTTTCCCTGTCCAAGTACATAACAGGAGAAGAGGACACCCCTGTTACTTGACTTCTTGCAGACAACCCTCATAGAAAAGGAAATCTCTCTAGAAGTGAAGAGGATCAAGTGAATCAGGCTAAAGGATTTGCGTGCACAGCATAGCTCCAAGACCCAGCATTTTTGTATGCTAAGTGACCTTTCTTTCTTCCTTGGCTAACTCTCACAGCGCAGAAATTGATAAGGAAGGAGGACTTGCTTCAGGGTGAATCCAAAGAGTATGTAGGCAAGGATTACAGAAAAGGTTTACCAAGGCGGACATTCACTAGCCAGCAAATGGGGTCAGAGTTCTCTGCATGTTTTTGGTTTGGGTTTGTTTTTTTTTTTTTTTTCAAGTATCAAGCCCAAATGGTTTTTGACAACAAACTCAAATACCTTCCCCATGTAATTGATCCGCTTGTGCATCCCTTGAGTTGTTAAGACAATCTTGTATTGTACTGCCTTTCCTGTAGCTCTGGTTACAGCTCTTGCCCAGGAATCCAGCTCACAGGCATGAATAACATGATTCTCCCATGGCCCAGAGTGCTCCGGGTGCTGTACTATCAAGGTACATTCCCTCTCCATTCCTTTTAATTAAAAAGATGATTTCACTTAGTGCAGGATCTGGAATACTTCTGCTCAGTTGCAGCTCACAGCATAGATCCTTCTGATACATTTAAGTGTCTCCAAGTGAAATGTTTTCCAACCTTCTCCTATACACTATATCATCTTTTTGTATCAGAACCCCTGAGCTGTAAAGTAATGATGATAATGATGGTATTGTTGTTATATTGTCCAAATAATGAGTTGTAACTATATAATATTAAAATCATTTCTATAAAAATTCTTTGCATATGCTGAGCATAGGTAAAAGGGAAAAAGAGGTGTTAGCATAGAACAGATTTCATTCTTTTTCTTCACTGCCTGGAAAATTATGTGTGCAGCTTCTAAAAACACTTGTTAAAACTGACTCTACACATATCTAACAGTAGAGAAACAGGTATTCTGTGTGTGGCAGTGATTACCTGCCATTTTTGTCTTTCTTTTTCCAATTGCTTATCGCAAAAAAAATTCACACAAGGTATCTGTACCCAGTCAGCATAGGTTTTCTGGAAGGCAGGCCCTGAATGACTAACCTGATCTCCTTTTACAACAGGGTGACCCACCTGGTGTATGTGGAAAGGCTGTGGATGTTGTCTACCTGGGCTTTAGTAAAGCCTTTGACACTGTTTCCCATGGAATTCTCACGGAGAAGCTGCTGCTTGTGGCTTGGATGGTTGTACTTTTCTCTGGGAATAAAAAACGTCTGGATGTCTGGGCCCAAAAGGTAATGGTGACTTGAATTAAATTGCTGGTGGTTGATCACAAGTGGTGATCCCAAGGGCTCAGTACTGGGGCCTGTTGACAAGGGATCAAGTAGACTTTAATTAGGTTTGCAGACAACATGAAGTTGGGCAGGAGTGTTAATGATCTGCCTGAGGTAGGAAGGCTCTACGGAGCGAACTGGACAGGCTGGATATGAGGTTCAACAANAGATTTGAGTTGTGCTAGGGGAGGTTTAGGTGGGATATCAGGGAAAATTTCTTCACCAAAATGGTTGTTAAGCACTGGAACAGGATACCCAGGGAAGTAGTTGAGTCACTATCCCTGGAGGTACTTAAAACTTGTGTAGATGTGGCACTTAGGGATACGGTTTACTGGTGATCTGTCTGTGTTGGGTTAACAGTTGGACTCGATGATCTTAAAGGTCTTTTCCAACTTTAATGTATGATTCTATATACAGAGCGTAAGGGGTGCACATCTGCAGAAGTACTATAGCATGAATATTTCTGAGTCAGTGGCATTTCTTACTCTTATTAGTACTTCATTAAAAAATAAATTTAGTGGAATTAGTAAACATCAAAGTGTGCAGAATATCCTTGCACATATATCAACATATCAAAAAATTTTGCAGTGGTGTTAAATGCAGAAAAATCATTGCAGAGATTTATCAACTCTATACACTTCAAAACAGTTCACTTAAAATCCCCCATTCCTTTGATCAAATACCTGGAAAACATGACTTAATGCATTGACAGTCTGGAGTAATCATGCTTTGGTCATTCTAATGCATAGTTAATGTTCAAAATCACATACAGATTTTGGACATAAAACAACTTTCCTCTTTTATTTTTTCTGTTGGCATTTCAATATGCTAAGGCAAATGTTCCATTTCTTTGCAAATTCTTTAGGAAACATTTTCACACTTCACATTCAGAAAATATTTTGCTGGTGACATTGTTGCCCCCCATTGCATTGAGGTTTTCTTAATGAACCTAGATGTACGAGTGCATATATAAGCCTTTCATTAAGACATCTATTTCTTATTCTTTGTGTCTTGTGGGGTATCCTACAAAAGCTAGTTATGATTAGGAAGAAAGTAATTATTTAATAAAGGGGAGCATAATCTTACAGTTCTTGCATACCCCAAACTGTCTTTACTTCATAGGAATGTTACAACACAAGCCATTGTTTTCCACTGTGCCTTATAGTCACTAGTTAATGTAATCTCATTGCACATCTATAACGTGAGCGATTATTATTATTATTAGCTCAACTTCTTATGCAGGAAAACAGACACTGAACATCTGTGCAATTCATTCAAAGACTTACCTCAGCTAAATGAGAAGGCAATGAAGAACATCCAGATCTATCCTTAACCACATGACAATCCTGCCAGACCTAAAAAGACATATTGAATTCTACTTAATCAATTCTTGGAGCATGATAAAACACTCACCACTAAACTTTGATGAAATAGGCATTTTCAAAGTATTAATGATTGACCACTGCTTTATAAGTAATTAATTAGGTTATAAAGATGGAATTGTCCCTCTCATCTGCTATACGTATTTCTCTATGCATCATGCCTGCATTTCTTTGCTAAGGAATTTTTCTGTGCGTCACTTCTAAAGAACTTGATATTCTGAACACTAAACAACTAGTTGCTATCTTCCAGACATTTTATTCATGTTAACCTTTTGTTTAAAAAAATTGGCTATTAATATATAATGGCTTAATATTTATGGTAAATCATTGAACTATTCTCATTATTCCCAGTAGATGAATTGATTAAATAATTTATTCTGACCATATTAGTCATTCTTCAAACTTTCTAGTGGTCCTTGTTGGAGCCTGCATTTGTATGAATGCCAGTTTTATAGACAAATCATTTTTATGGGTCTTTCAGCAACCTGTCACTTTTGTACAAAATCAATAAAATGTGCACACATTAAACCTCATTTAGATGTGAAAATAGCTTTCATACCTATGATGAGAGGCCATTTTGGAAAACATAGGTGTTTTTTCCTTCTAAATTCAAATTTGGCTCCTGAGAGCACCTAAAGAGGACTACAAAGTGCCTCCAAAAGTATCCCATTGTTCCATGGTCCACTCTTTTCACCATGTATTGATTTGGTAGTGCTGTAATATTTTAGAATGTTCTTCGTATTTCTGAAAACATTATCTTGTTCCTTGTATTGTACATTGCTGTGGTACTATGCACATTATTTGTGCCTAAGTATGTCAATGAACATACTTCAGTGATTGTAGAGGGTCTGTGCATTTGCAAATACTATGATCAAGTAGTACTTGATTTCAAATTTATATTCGTGGAACATTAACCCAAGGTAAAATAATATTTACAGGATTATGAGAATGGGCTTCTTCCCTACTGAATAAACTAAACATCCAGGCCGTGCTTCATTAAAGCTTTTTGTTTCTGAGCAAGAAATGCTAATGACAACTAGAAAATTGTACCATGTAATGGAATTCACTTTATGGTTTTTTATCTTTCTCCTTAGAAACATGTAGAAACTCAGTTAACTGTTACGGTGCTAAGGTTGGAAAGTGGAGAAATGAAAAGTTAGAAAGACCAAACTGGAACAAATGAACACAATCTTACATTACCTTCTGTACACAAAAATCATGGTAAGACTTTGAAGCTATGATGATATGTTAGTTTCTGTTCAGGTCCCTAGTTTCATCCAGCTTATTGATTCAGGGGAAATTATTAAAGAAAGAAGCAACTCTGCTTCCTTGCTTCAGTGGCTGATAGTGTGAAGGGAACAAAATATCATAAAATCATAGAACAATAGGGGTTGGAAGGGTTGAGATATTTCTTGAAGAGAACTATGAAGAATTTAGTGATACATACCTACTTCATCCCTCTTCTTCCAGAATGAGAGGGCATGAGACAGAAATCATGTGTACTGTTTCATGTAAATAATGCCTGTCTTGGTCAGTTAAATGTCATGGCGCTACATTGGAGCTATACCACTGTAAAACTGAAATTAAAATCTGGATGAAAACTGGCTGAAAACACGTATATAGAGGGCAGAGACAGAGGCATGAAAATGTTACCTTTATTTCTGAACTTCCCTGCATTCATCATTAAAAGTCATACTACTATTTCAATGTAGTTTTTATAGAATTTTATGCAGATGTGTATACATAGAGATAATTTTCACTGAGATGCTTTCAATGCCCATTGAAAAGAATAGGAATGAAGAATGAATAAGCAGTTTGAGGACACTGCATATGTTCCATTTTGCTCTTTAGATGTTTCTGAGTCTTACAACAGTTTGCCCTAAGTAAAGACCAGGTAACATCTTAGGAATGCATTTGCAAGCAATTTGTAAAAGAGCATGCATTTACATCCTTCAAAACTGTGAAAAAATGTGGCTGTTATGACCCTCAAAATTTGCCAGTATATCCCATGTCGCATTTAATTCATACACGTGGCTCCTTTGAAAAGAAAAAAATGAATCTGTGGCACAAAATAGGGATATGGCATAAACAGTAATTCTGCTCCATTAAGATGTTATTTTAGGACAGCTAGCAGTAAATCGGATGTTTACTCTTGTACATATAATTGTTTTGAATTAATTAATAAATACCATTTAAGGAAATTTGAAAAAAAGGATCAGATTATCATTTAATTTTAGGGTTAGGCCGCAAGAGGGTTCCCGGTTTTGCTACAGCTTACAGCACACGGTGGTAAATTTAGATCTTGTCCAATATTAATTTTTAAATGCTAAAGTAAAATTCAGTCCAATTCATGAAAATACCATTCAGACTTTTCCTTTTACATTTCTATTTACTTGTTTGGTTGTTTTAACAAAAATTCTTCATTGCATTAACTACATAGAAATCCTTCTTCAGAATAAGATCAGCATACAAGGCTAAAATTTAAACCTCAGGAAAGGTAAAAGAATCTTTAATTTATGAAACTGAACAAGTAGACTTATCTAAACATCTCTAGGGCTTTAATGGGGGATATCTATAATTCTCTGAATTGTATTCCTTTCACAGTGATATTTTGTAATTCCATTCTATTACCCTTGCTTAACATTAATGAGATAAAAAGATCACATTATGGCAATTGATGTTCTCCAAATTAAATGCACGTTTCCATGTACAAAGCTGTCTGCTAATTTAAAAAACATAGCATGTAACATAGAATCATGACCATGGTCATCACTCAGCTGGGATCAGATCGCATTTTTTATCTATTCATTGGATTTAACAAGGCATGAGATGGAAGCAGAATACAAAGTGTGGGTAGATTATCTGGTATCCCCCCTTTTGGCCACTTCTTGGCAATCTCAGCAAGGAAACTGAGGCTTCATGTTGCCATGGAAATAAACCTCAAGGTCATAGGGGCATATGGAAGGTCAGGCAATGACAAAGGAACATCTGAGAGGCCATCTGGATGAGCGACCTGACATAATTAGTCATTAATCCCACTCTTGGGAACAATAGAGTTACCCGAGAATGTGTTTGGACTTTGATCGTGGTCAGGGTGATCTCATGGGGAAAAGGGAAGAAAGCTCCACTTGGTAACTAAGCAGATTACCCTGGCATGCTGTTAACTAAAGAAGAGTAGTCAGAAGAGGCCAGTGGGACAGTGGGATATGCATTTTACATGTGCTATGTTTTCCCTTTAGTTACTACAGGCCTCTCTGGAGCCATGTGGCTCCAGGATTAGCTTTAGGGTAGTGATTTTTGAATTTTTTTTCTTTTTTTTTTTTTACAGTTTTCAATTAAAAGAGAGCAAGTATCCTGAAATACTTCACTTAAAATTCCCAGGCAACAGATGGGAAGGGAGCTGAAGAGCCAAAGGCATCAGCCAGCTTGGTTTACAGGTGTCAATATTTACTAAGTAGAGTTGGCCAGGGTGCCTTTTGGGAAAAAAGGGAGAGAATAGCTAATCAGTAAAACAATAACAATCATCCCTGTTGTCTGTTTTATACCAAATGGTTAGAATTATAAGATGACCAAGTGTGTGGCAAAGCTCTGCTTCAGCATCTGTCTTTCCATTCCCACTCCTTTCCCTTGCATGTCATGTTTTCATTATTGAGACCAGTGCCTTGACAAGAAGACAACTTGAAGAGTTGGTGATATTTGGTGATTGATTGTCTACAGTGTTGTGGGGTGTGAATGTGATAATGGACTAGAGTATACGCATGTAAGCCAGGACAAAGAGAAATTCCTTTTTCCTCTGGATAAAAAAAGATGCTTTTAACTGCGCCATCAAAGGAACTGATAAATGGCATAGACTGAGATGGTACTGTAAGAACAGAGGGAGATTTCAGAGATTTGTTTTTTCTTTAAAGAAAATGAAATGCAACATGTAATGTTCTCATTTTCAGCCAGGGTGTATTCTTGTATATTTTCCTCTTAAAATCAAAAAGATATTTGTTCTATCATATTGTACAATCTCTGTTTAAATGGACTGTTTTTGCCCATGGCAAAGTCAATTTCCTAGGCTAAGATCAAAAGCTAAACCACTGATACTTTGCTAAAATACAAGTAAGCATCCAGGAACGCCCATAGGGAAGGCCAGATATGACATCAGCAACTACAATCCTTTGCTGTCCCTATGTAATGAAAGTAATTTTTGCAAATAATTTCTGCCACCAACAGGTTCCACATTTTAAATTAAGTCTTTAATAATTGACCAAATCCAGGAGATATGTGCTTCTTCTCCATAATTAGTACTCAATCTACCAGTGTATAGAGGAAACCAAATATTCTCTCTTTTATTGTTGTGATTTTGACAGCAAATGCTACTATTTTTTTTTCCTGGGATCATATCATTAATCTCTCATATTCATAAATATCAGTTTTAACCCAGGAAAACATAATATTTGTCAGTGAGGATCAACAAAATCCTTGGAAACACTAGTTTGCCACTCATCTGTTCATTCCCTTTTAAATTACTAAATGAAACACTCACGAAACTGTATTGGTTTGTACCTTTGGAGAATATCTAAATTCTTTACCCAGTGAAAAAATAATTTTAATTTTGCATTTCTGTTTTCCTAAGAACTTGTTTTGGACTACAAGAAATTGCTGATGTCATTCCAGAAATTAAGTTATATTATCTCTGAGGAAAAGTTGTTATTCCTTGAAGCACAATTAGTATCAGCTGTCACTGATGGACTAGACCTTAATTAATAGCCTTTGTATGAATAAACACAAACCAAATCTTGTCAGCTTCATAAGAACTTTTTGGCAAAATTTCAACATCTAGCCCACATGATCAGTGGTATTCACACAATGGCAAAAGTCAAAAGTATAAAGGATGAGGAACACATTAATTTGGCACAATCTATGAGCAACAAACATCCTCTTTAATTTTTGCAGCATCATCTTGTTTTCATTTGAGAGAATCATGCTATGCCCATGATTTACATGTCCCGTTTTCTTTTTTCTTTATTTTTCTTAAGAAAAGTAATGGGGAAGAGTGGAATTATGTAACATGTTGGCCATTGTGCATGACTTCATTAAGCAATTATATTCTTCCTGCACCAACATATTCAAATGCAAGCATTTGACTTCAGTAACAGTATTTTAGACTTCACAGGTGCTAGCATAGAAGCACTTGAGAGAGAATCATTGTATTGATAGCACTGACCTTGCAATTCTATAGATTCTTTTATTTCTTTTATAGTAAGAATATAATGTGCTCGTAGGATTCAGTCCAGACTATGTACCATGCTGTCCCTGAGCAAGTCAGAATAGAACAGCTAAACGGGGATATAAACAGGCCATTGTTCAATAGCATTGTTGGTTTACTTAAGGTTTGACTGGGAGTTGTTAAGACAGTGTATTTCAGAATGACTCATCCCAGTGCCCATGGTAACAAGCTGTATCTGGTTTCATTTATCAGAACTATTAAATGAAATACATTGTCCATGTCCCTGCTGCCACCTAATACCTAGATACTCAAATGACAAACCCTTTCCCCTGTAGAGTTTGATTTAACAACTCTTTATCATGCAGGGATGTGTGGTGTTCATACTTTTCAGTTTATTTCTTGGTTGTGTACAGTTTTGTAGATAAGACCTTCATTTCTTTGGTTTAATTAACATTTGGGGAGATTTGAAAGTGTTTAATTCTTGATCCTTTTTGCATCTACCCCAAGCAGGATCATGTTGTCCCTCTGCTGCACTGGTGAGAAATTTCTGCCCTTGATGCAATGAGTGAGAATGACACTACTGTATAGTGACAACTTTGCATATGTTTCTTATATCCCTCTTCAGAATTACTAAAGCTTCACATGGAAGAAATCTAGGTCTTAATCTACCTATTCACTGGATGTGCCAACAATAAACTGATGACTGCCTGTCTAAGGGAGGTAGCATTTTAGGTTAGATCCCAACCCTAGGTTTCTAGTATCCTTCCTGCAGTTGTGCTCAGGCACTTCATCTCATGGAGTGGAGAGAAGGAAAGAAACTAACGCTGAAAACAACAATACACTTTTTCTTCAGCCTTTCCTCAGCTGCATCTGTCTGAGGGTTTTTTGTTTTCTTCATTGCCCCCACAGCTTTCTCTCTCTTTTTAGTGTCTGCTTTCCAGCCTGGCTTCTCTATGGCTTGGTGCTGTTCTGGCTCATTAAAGAAAGTCCAGACCAATCAGTGGTGCTGGCTGGTACATAGCTCAGGATCACTGGAGGATTAGGACCCAGAGATAGGGACTGCACTCCTCAGGATGTGCTTCACCTTAGGTACTGAATTAACTGGTGGTGGAACCATGTGTGATTTTACACAGAAAAGCTGCAGGACTGCAGTGTTCATTTCCACCTAGTTCTCACAATATTCCATAATCCCTGAGCTAGTCTATTTATTTTCACAATACTTGATTGAAAAATGGCTTAGAAATACTGAGAAAATTCTGGTGATAATTGAAATATTGATTGAGTACTGCTATTGATATTCTACCGTGGAAGACTCATAGCACTCTGAGGTTATTTCAAGTCCTGTTATTTGTTTTCACAAAATGGAAGCCAGAGGTTATGAGCTGATTTCTTATGACCTAGAAACATTACAGAAATAGACAAAGAAGTTACAATAACTTTACTACTTCTGAATTTGTCATTGCATGTAAATGAGAAAGAAAACCAAGAACCTCTGAACTCAGTTTTTAATTCTAGTCTTTAAAGACTGACAAATTTATACAAATATTCTTAAAAGGACTTCTGAAGAAAGTTTTTCCTCTATTAAAATTGTATTTAAAAATCTAAATAATGAATAAAACCCCCTTAAATACTATAAATTTATCATTAAAAAGCCTTGCAGCCTGAGTCCTGGGCTCAAATTCATAATCTAAAAGAGGAAACATGGAGTTGATCTTCAGTCCTTTGCATGAGCATACCCAGTCCTGGACTATCTGATATGCATGCATAGGGAAACTGCCTTTTCCTCCATCATTCTTTAAGGTGTCAGATTTGAGCCTCCAAACCAAAGGGACTTCATTCCAAAATAATTCAAAATTTGACACTTCTAATTGTTCCTTTTTTATTAAAAATATTTGTCAGACATGACTTAAATTCACAAATAAATTTTGATTTACAAAATAAAATTTTTCATTAAGTGTAAAATAAAGCCAAATAGATATCAATTTATTTCTGCCAAAGTTCAGTGTATTTACAGAGATGTAGTACTTGGCAAAATCAGATTTATAGCTACAAAATTGTAGCGTAATTTTATGTATTAGAATGCATCAGGGTAGGTACACCAAGAATGAATGGAGTCTTTAATTAATCTTTCTATTGTTTATAACAGCTGTGAAGCAAAACCACCTTCCTAATGTCAACTGTTGCCAAAATATTTAATACCATATACCAGTCTGACTGAAAGATGAATTCTATAGAACCAGTCACTAGAAGACATTTCAATAAACTGTGAAGAGTTTCCTGAAGCAGAACACCTGCCTCAACAAGTACTGACAGAAACATAGAATCAGAATGCATTGGGTTGGAAGTGACCTCCAAATGTCATATAGTCCAACCCCCCTGCAATGCTTAGGGACATCCTCCACTAGATTAGGCTGCTCAGAACCCCATTAAGCCTGACCTTGAATGTCTTCAGGGATGGGGCCACCACCATTTCCCTAGGAAATCTATTCCAGTGTTCCACCACTCTCAGTAAAACATTAATAGAAGAATGTAAAATTCTAAGTAAACTGAAAAGCTATTGGGCTTAGCGTAATGCTTTTTGAAACAAACAAACAAAAAAATCAGGTTCATCTGAGAACGGTAAATAAATAAAAATAGGTAAATTCCTTAGGAATCATGGTAAGCAAAAAAACCCCAAAACAGTTTTGGTTTTGGGTTTGGGTTTTTTTTTGTAACAGGAATAAGCAGTTGCTTGTAATAGAGGAACTTAAACTTAGGTCTTGAAGCTGACATTTCAGATCAAAGGCCAGTTTGTAATAAGTTTTACTGTATAAATATTTTAGTAGTTCACACAACACTTCATAAAAAATAAAACCCTCAGAGGAAAATAATTATGTTTGAAGAAAACTTAATGTGTTAAGACTCATATTAATTCAGTTTTAAGATTCACACAGCAAGCCTTAAATTTGCTAGTGAAGTAGGTAAAGTTATACTCAGATTGTCATACTGTTAGAATTCAGAAACAGGACTAAAGATCTTGTTGTTGACAGGATAAAGCAATTAATTAAATACTAATATGCAGACTTGATAATCATCTGCTATGTTCTACACCTTCATCTGCTACTGTAAAAGCAAGAAATAACAGTTTTGTTATATGACAGTTTGTTTGAAAATATACCTGTGCTTAGCTTAAATGTTCTGTAACTGATCAACTGTCATAAATTCTTCTCTAAAATAAATTTGATTTTAGAACATTTGATCTACGTATCATATACATTCATGTAGTAAAACTGACCATCACTGAAATAACAATTCTAATCATGGGAACAAGAGAAGTAGTTTTGTGGTGTGTTTGAAATTAAAAGGAATCATAACATATTAAAATTGTCCTAAAAACATATATGTCAAGAAGACCAATATAGAGCATAAAACAGCTTTGTTATTTCTCACTTCACATCCACAAATATATTGCAGGACTCACAGTGTTTGTTTCAAAAAATTTTGAAACACTCTGTGAGGTGGTGTCAGACATGACAGGTATCCTTTAGGCAAAATAAATGTTTTGAGAAGTCAGCTGAATGATTTCTGCCCAGCTCTCAAAAGCCATTCAGTGTCACTACACCAGCTTTAAGAGTGGACTCCACAAAGCTACAATAAATTACTTCCATCTTTACATGGCAAACAAAACAAGCTAGAGCTGAAAGATGATTATCGCAACAGCATACTCAGAAATAAACCACCTACACCAAGAATCCCTAGAAGAAGTCTTGAAGTACAGTTGTGTGACAGTCAGTGCTGTCTAACTGACCACATCAGTAAACCATGAAGCCAATTCTCCTAGTTTGCCGTCTTCACTAGCAAAAATGAAAATACTTTGGGGACAGAGTGCAGAGGAGAGTCTGGAGGAAATATACAAGTGCTCAAGCTCTGAAAGTGCAGAGGCAGGGTATGTTTATGCTATTCTGAGACTAACATATAACAGGTTGGTCTTTATTACTTCTCAAGTTTACATTACTGGATTCTGAGAGACCTATTCTGCTCTGTTTCAGAGCTAAGTTACAGATGCAAGTTTAAATCACTAAGAGTCGTGGCTTTCAGTCTTTACCTGTTTGATTTTGCTTTCAAAGGAACCACGTGCATCCTCATTGTCAGTTACCAGGTCTTAGCTGGAAGCCAGGATCAAGCAGCTGAGATGATAGAAAACAGGTCCATAAACTACTTCTCACTTACTCCCAAACATATAAGCACTGCCAACCTGCTTGTTTGATTTTGGCATGAGGCAAGTTCAATTTGAGTTTCAGTCTTATGTTATCAGTTTGCCTTTGCCTTGAAAAGGAAATGCTCACAGAGGTATTGCTGGGAAGCAGTTTAGGAAGCTGCTCCTTGCTGCCTCTCAGCTGTATACTAATGGCTTCCAGCTGAACTAACTGCATTCATGCTTCTTCCCCAGCCTGTGCCCCTGCAAACCACTGCTGGAGACAGCCACAGGCCCAATCAGATGTCTTAGGTATCAGAGCTGGGAGCGACTGTTTCTTAACAGTAACTTTACTGCTTTCCTGCCTATCTCCGAGTGAGTTCCTGTCTTCAGCTTTGCTCCTTCCCCTGGTGAAATGGGGTTAGCACTCCTAGGCAGTCTGTGCTTCAGCTGGGAGCCATTAACTGACAGCTTGTGAAATGGTAAGGAACAATTTCCTAATTGCCTGTCAGCTGTAGCTGCCCGAGGAACTCTTCCAGCATGTGTCATAGCAAAGTCAAGCAGGTTATTTTGGTTATTTGATACAACCCCCAGCAGAGATTTTAGGCTACTCTGTTTTCATTTTTTGTGATGGAGCACTCACAAAGTCCAGTGATGGAGGAAGCTATACATCCTTACAAACTCTCCACTTTTAGTTACCTGCTCTTAACCCAGATACAACTATCCATGTCACACTGTGCACGTGAGGCAAAGAGTTAGGAAGCCCCCTGTGACCACGCTGGGGATCACACTCTATGTACAAGACTGTGAAGGTTTGCCAGCAGCCTGGAGTACACCCAGGACAGAAGGACAAGCGTTGCTGCTTTGTGTATAACTTACATGATGTTTTATTGGGAAGGTAGTGGAAAGAGAAGTTGATCCTTGCCTTTTGCATTAGAGCTTACTGACAGAAGGATTCATACAGGAGGAGAGACGGTTCTGTTAACCCTCCAGCTTCAGTTCAAATAGATTTGAAACAACATCTCGCATGAGGCTGTTTTACCTGCCAGGGTGCAGAGCATTCTGGACTGGGGAATGTTTCACCATTACTCTAAAAGCTGAACATCAGTACAGCCAGTAGTGCAAGAGCCTTCAAGTGGGAAGAAGAGGAGGGAACAAAGGAATCTATATATCTGTAGACTGTTAGTGCTATGAGGTGTTAGACTGGGTATACAATCCTATTTCCTGAGTGGTTTGTATGTTTTATCTCAGCCTGTTTTATACAGTGTTATTCCAGGATCTAAGCAGGTGAGAGTTAAACTGAATTTTGTTTTACTTTTCACCTGTACAAGCTCCATAATCAGGGACCTTCTAGTGACAGTATACTGTCACTCACTACAGTGGCAGTAGACAGTATGGAGAGGAGCAGAAAGGGTGACTGAAACAGCTCATCTTTGTATCACTCAGGGCAGCACATTGAGGGACAGGGACTTGGAGCTAGAATTTTACAAGTTATGAACTTGCAAAAGCCAAATGGTATTTTTTACACCAAGAGCCAAATACGCTCTAATGGTTCAGGATAAATGTAAGAGAATGAGCTATTCATCTGGAGGGGAAAGAGCATGATTTCTCTCAAGAGATCTTGCATCCAATATATGTGCATAGTATCTGCACATTAAAAATGAAAAGCATCCTTTCTAACCATTTTCATCTTGTGAAAGCTTGATTTTTATTTCAGAAACTTTTTTTTTTTGCAGAAATTGTTTATGCTGAATGGGTAGAGATTAAACAAATTGTCAGACAGGATAGAATTAAGCCCTTTCTTAAGAGTCCAGCAGGTCTCCAGGCTGGCGCACAAGAAGACCAGAAGGGACTAGGTAAAGCTATTTTGTATAGGTAGCTGTTCAGTTTCATAAGTTAGGGTAGCAGATAACTTAAAAGCTGTTAGTTCCATAGATATCTAGGTCTCCAAAACCACTCACTAATGGTTACCTCTCAATAATAGTCTTAAAACAGAGCTTGAGGACTGAACCTCACAATCCGTTGCATATGTGTTACACTGCCAGCTACATAGTCAAACCCCAGATGGCTTTATGCTTCATCCTGCAAAAAGATCTCTCTGATATGCTAGCATGACTTAAATGACCAAATCAGCAAATGTAACGAGCTGTATTAAGTACAGAAAGTGTGCTCATGCAGAGCACAAACCATACACGGCCTTCAGAAGTTCCAGAGTTAGAGTGAAGATGCATCATTCTGAAATGACTTATCTCAAGCAAAAAAGCTTATGCATTTTCCTGTCAGTGTGTTTGCCTGAGCAAGGCCTAGGCCTGCTGGGAAAGGAAAAAAAGCTGAGACTGCTCACATCACTGCTCTAATTGTCCCAAACTAATTAAATGCTTTCAGCTGTGTCTATATTGTGTCATTGTTTACTTGGCTTGTTCACACTCAGCTGTAGGTGACTCTTCCAAACATTCCTGTGTTTGTTACTTTTGTCTCCTTTTTCAGTATGTTTTTTGAGGAGATGTAATATTGACAAGCATGTCAAACTTAACTTTCCCACCTTGTCTTTTAAATAAATGGTTTGCAAGCATGCTGATTCCATAAGGGAATGTGCAGAATGCAGAGGTGTGTGCTTGGAAGGAACAGTCACCCCTGAATCTCCAAATTTAGAACTTCTTTCAACACAAATAGAGTGACCAGCTTTTTTCAGGACTGGGCTGTAATTCTGGACATCAAATGCCCATTACTTTTTTTAGAATATTCTAATGATATACATAATATCCTTGTGGTAACCAGACTATAACTCTCTTAGCAAGACTGAGGAGAAAAAAAACAAAAACAAAAAAGGAATAAAAGCTTAATGGGATGACAGTTCCCATTGTTCTCAAATTGCACCCAGATACAGTGGAAGCATTCCACTGCTGCAGCATGTGTTCAGTGGTTACAGTCATGGGTAACAGTAGAAAATCCTATGACAAATAAATGTTGACCACTTTTGAAAATCTCACCCTCATTTTTTGCTGAACATTCCTATAAGGAGGCTTCTTTGTGCTCTGCAGCACTGTATTCAGTGCAGGAATGTAATAGCAATGCAGCATGTATAACATTTATATATCATTATCCTCATCATTATCATGATGTGTTATCTGTCTGGCAATCTGCTTTCAATATGAATGACAATTCTTCATATTGGTCATGTTTTTCCAAGAAGCAGATAATTATTGCTGGCAGAGAAAGGCAGCTTGGATTTAAGAAGGCACCAGATGTTGCTAAAACTGCCTTTAAACTCCTTTTTGCTGCTTCCTGGAACTTGCAGCATACAGAGAAAATGCAGCATAGTATTGCTACACCAGAGCCAGTAGCCTAATCTCTTCAGCTGTTTCTGTTACACTTTAGCACCAATGGCTGTGTTGTGAACATCCAAGGAAGCCCGGAAATCTAGTACAGGTCCTTACTACAGTCCACTGCTATGAATTAAAGATATTGATGGCAGCTAGTACCTACCTTGAGAACAGCTATAGCTGGGACCCATACCAAAGAATAGCTCAGCTTAAGGAAAAGAAACAATAAAATCTGCTTGAAAACCAAATGTTTTTCCTTTCAGCAAAATATTTTACACTGAATTTTGGCAGCAGAAGGCCAGGGTTTGACACTGAAAATTGGTTTCATATCAGCTATTTCAGAATATATATATTTGAAACTGGATACCAACTTCAGAGTTTCCTACTTAAGACACTGCTTCCAATTGGCCAAGACCTGTATTTTGCATGGGTTTGTCCTAAGTTCAATGTCATGCAATTAATTACTTGAATGCTCCTGAACAGAGATACCATCAAACATAATTTTATTATAGGATAACATAAAAGAGTTGGGATGGGAGTAAAGGAAGGAAGTCAACAGGGATAAGCCTTTTCCATGAGTCTATTGTCTATGGCAAGAACCATTATCAAGATATAGTATCTAGTATTATATAAACAATAATTAATGGATTGCAAGAAGTATACATTTTCAATTTTTTTTTCTAGTTTCATAACCCTTTGTGGGTTTTGTTGGGTTCTGATTGTTTGTTTTTGTTTTGTCCCTTTATGTTTATCAGCTTTCTAACTTCACAAAAAAATAATGACACCTTTAATCTTCTATGGAAAAAGGTAGTCTTCAGTTAGCTAAAGGAGATTTTGTTAAATTTTAAAGAGAATTACAAATGCCTTAAAATCACAGCAAGTTTCTTTTAAAGATCTCTTGGGCCTGATTCTCTCTTTACAGACACTAAATTACACAAGTGTGATTACTTTTGTGATATTTCACTGGAGATACTCCCAATCCTACAGCTGTAAAGCAACAAAGAATCAATTATCTCATGTAGATTTAAAATTCTCCAGATTACACTGGTGTATAGTACAAAAAAGACAAGGAGAGAATCATCCTAATAAACTAGTCCATTTTAACCTCATCAAACAACAAACAAAAGTCCTTCAAAGAAATCGTATCATCAAGCATTCATCTGCATTGATAAAATATGTAGATATCCAATTGTAATAATGATTTCAATTATCTTTACAGATAGTCATTTACGTCTGAGATACATTTATAAGCCAGATCCTCAGCCAAGACAGGCGAAACCACCTTTAGTTCCTCTATCATTATCTATCAACTGAACATCTTTCTATCTGTAAGTGGAAACAAGTTTAGTGGAAAGAATAGTTGGAATGTTAAAAGTATTAGCATTTCGTTATTTTACTTAATTAAAATGTCACATAAGATGTCTCCTATCTAGATATCATGATCTCGTTTTCTAAAATGTTATGTCTAAAAGACAAAGCTGAAGGTTAAAATTAAATGTTATATTCCCCAGGAATAAAATGGATATACATTAAAAGTATAGTTAGGCTGTAAATTCATTTAAGCTTTTAAATATTACAAAAGAATATATAAAATGCAAATTAAAGGAGAAAATCTTATTTATCCTCCCTGTTTGTATGGTAATTGGCTGCTTTTAATGAATTAATCTCATGCACAGACTCCTGCTAAATTAGACTACCTATAATGTACTGTCTTCAAGTAACTTCACATTCTCATTATGGCCTCCCTAATTTCTAAAGTAAAATTAATATAATTAGGGAGAAAATCAATACATATTGATCTTGAGTTACTTCAGTGGAACAAAAGAATAACAGATTAAAAGGAAGTGATTTTTGTTAGCATTGATTTTGTTAACATGCTGAAACAACAGTGTTGAAGAATTAAGTCTTAAAATATTTTCCTTCCCTGAATGATATCCTCTGGTAATTTTTTATTCTCTGTGAAGCAAACATTTTTGCATGCCTCTGTTTGCAAAAATGAAAAAATAATATTTTCACTCTCTGTACCTGGGTGACTGTTTTCTTACGGCATAGTTTTCTGATGGCAAAAAGACATTGAGTACATTTTCTTTTCATGGAGATCAATTTCAGGCGGCAAATTAATTCATCATCATATGTTTCTTTTTTTCTGAGTGTAAATTAAAGGTGGATGCATGCTGGCAAACACTACCTAAATAAATAACTGGTAGTGTACTGGGATATAATCAAGCATATGCAGTGAGGAACCTGAGATTCATAATGAGAAATAATGGAAGCATTCAGAGAAATCAAAGCAGCAATGCTTTTATACATACCCACCAACTAATTTCATGTGGAAGAAAATGACACTTCCTAGCAGAAGAGAGTAAATTTTTTTTATTGTATTCAGGAAGACATATTGCTATATAATGGCTTTACACTGACATTTATTAGTAAGGTGTGAAGGAAAAATCATCATACGTTACCTCAGCAGCTGAAGTCCATATTCTAAAATGCTGCTGGGATGGAAATGTCTCAGGTGGTTCTAGACAAAGGCTTGTGCCACTCCATGTTCCTCTGGAGTCTCCACAGGGCACCAGGCTGCTGCTGCAGGTAGACGTTACCCAGACTCATAAGAGCATGTTGATTGAAGTCAGGGCAGTTAATTTGCTTTTCACATCTTAAAGTCTCTACAGAGCGTAAACCCTTTTTCCTAACTCATATTTCATTTCCATGTTTCACAGAAGCTTTATGATATATGAACAAATTCCCTTGCTGCATGTGATAAATCTAAATTGCTTTGTTCAAAAAGGTAATTAATTTAGAGTTTTTCTTTCAATTTTCACACCATATGAACATGAATAAAGCTTTTCATGGTGTATAAATTTATGTACAGTGATTACCCAAATGAATGACAGAAACAGCTGCACCTTAAACCTTTACACTGAATATGCTGATTTACTTGAAGCTAAATTGCAGATTCTGGTTGCATTTCAGACATTAATTTAAACATAATTTCAGAGAAACAATAGAAAAGTATACAAAATCTGTTATAAATATTAGAGGAAGAAGAGAATTTGTGGGTTTTTTTCAAATATACAAAAGGGTTTGTGCTATGTAATTTTGTTTACTAGAAATGAGGCTTTGATGGAGGCAAGGTTCTTTGACTATTTAACAGTATTCTACAGTAAGTTACTTGTTGATACAATTCTAGTTCAATGACTTGTATAACAATCTGAAAGCAAACGTACCTGTCCTTCTACATGATGGATGAGAAAAATTCATATTGTTTAATATGAATTTTTGTCATTGGAAAAACAAAAATACTTTTAACACAAAATCTTAATGAAAACAAGATTGATGCAACATAGAGACTGCCATCACTAAAACATAATGTTTTTTTTTCTTATATTAGGACACAGAGCCATTCTAAGCTGGCAAAACAGATGATAAAGACAATATAAATATTTTAGTTGATAATTTAGGAATCAATTCTCTATTATTATATATAAAACAACAACAGTTTTGCAACAATATGACAATACCAGGAAAACTGGGACACTCCCTATCTTCTTATCACATAGTAATTTTTTGATTATGCTCTTTCTGGTTGAGGAGATATTAGTATAATTTATTTAGTAATAGTTTTCAGACATTCTTGATCTTGGACCCTACTCGAATAAATGAAGACCTGATGATAACAAATTTTGACTTGAGGAAAAGTCTGGGCATCTGTGCTAGAACAAAAATAATCTCAGTCTTGTTGAATGACAATTATTTTTATTTTGGTTTCATAGGGAATCTCAAGAAAAAGTATCAGGGGATAAGCACCCTTGTCAGAAGCAGACTGATGCTGGAACTCAACAAGTAAATGGCATTTCTTGTTGACACCCACAAAAAAAAGTAATTGAATTTGGGGGATATACCCTGAATAAAGATATTCCAGGTGAAGGATACCCTGGTACTGTCCAAGATCCTGTTTGAATCTCAGGTTAATATTCTCTTAAGCTGAAGTGAAAGACATGGAGAAATATTTTTCTGTGAACTCACTGTTTGGTAAGTAGAGCTCAGGGAAGTTAGTATTCTTTTTGTATTTGAGTTCTTTTAAGAGAACCTTCTAACAGCCATCACCTCATGGAGTGGTGGAGAATAGATCTCCTTTAAAAAATACTGAATGACAGAAAGGGAAAAAGAGTATGCCAGGATATGCTTAGAATTGAAGTAAGGAATCTAAAATGAGTTTTAGACATGGACAACTATNAATAGATTTTTTGAATTTTACTGCTACTTTAGGTGAGAAATAGGTCAGGTCCCCAAAACATTGATCTTTCCTGGTAAACACCAACATTTTTTACAGAAAACCTCATTTACTGCCAAAGAGAGTGGACAAAAGTGTAATAGCAAAAGATGGTTTGAGACAAAGACTTCCTGAGCTATAAGAGCAAGAGCTTGTCAGGGGCATTTCATGTTTAAATGCTGGAGGGATTCTCAGACTAAGAGCTCTCTGATGTATCCCAACAATGCTTGATAAAATAATTAGGAATTACCTTACTCAAATCATACCTCTGGAGGAGCACCAGTCATACCCTTATGTTGGCCATCTTGCCAATATAACCTTAATACCCAATAAATATCAGGGAAAAAAAATTGTGGGGCAGGAGTCAGTAGAAAGAAAGTAGGAAGGAGTATACCATATAGTAAGTTCACAACTTCAGAAAGGAAAGCTTGTTTTTGAAGTGAATTTATTGTGTAAATGAAAGCTGCTCCTATAAAAGAGAGCCAAGATTTCACTGGAGCACTCCTTTATGCCTCACGTGCAGAGTTCCTCAAACAAGCAAGTCTCTGCAGCCTTTCCAGTATTCCTCATTATTTCCCAAAAGGCAATGGGGAGCCCTGAATACTTATTGGCTCAAATTATTCATGACCTTGATTGTACATGAATAGGTTCCCCTTGAATGCCATAATAGCATTTGAGTTTGGTCCTAAGCTATTTGATAGTGGAATTCATTATTGTTTCTTCTGCAATGCTTGGATGACAGAATTATGAGGATTTGTAATATCTCTCATGTTGACTGTAAAGATGAGTGAAATTTGAAATTGCTGTTTGAAAATGTTATTATGCAGAGATTTAAAACTTAAAACAAAAAACATATGGCAAACTCAGACTGTCCCTAGGGAAAATTTACTTTTTGCCAAAACTGTGTTTTTTGTTGAAAAATTATTCTTCATTCTGTGAGTTTTGGTGCATGGCTTTGAAAATGGGACCTACCATTGCATTTCCAATCATTTTGTAGAGCCTGTACAAAGTTTCATCTAGATTCTGTAACACTGAAAATTCTAAATTATCATTTAAGATTCCTTTACCAAAGCAGGCTTATTACAGTCACTGTGGGCAAAATACAAAGGAGCTATTGCTATGTTTTCTAGCCCACATAATCTGTTCTAGTAGCACAAGAAGAGCAGATAAGCACAAAACTTTCTTTCCCTCTTTCTCATGCCTTTTTTTTTTAGTGGCATAGGAAGCTAACAATCGTATTTGACAAGTAAAAACAGTAAAGCAAACACTGGGAGCAGGCTATCCTCCCCAAAATCTTCAAAAATAAAATTCATTTAAATACAGAACATCAAGTTTATATAGCAAAATTCAAGAAAAATCAAGAAACCCACAAAGTTTTCAACAATTACTGATCATATTCTAAAGATACTCCATTTATAATCCTGTTTTCTTACTAAATGTGAAGTTTAATAGTTTATTGATTATGCTGTAAAATCTATACCATAAAATAATACAAAATATGTGAAGTAGTAACATTGAGGTTGCTCTCATAATGTTAACTTTTATGTTTCCTAACTCTGGATTTTAACTGACCATTAAACATTACATTTTTCTACTAACAGTTCATGTAGCTGTTACTAAAAAAAATTGGACTTGCCTTTAGCATTTATCAATAGACTAGAAAAATAAGACAAGGGTCTTTTTATTCAAAATTTGTTGTGGCAATCATGACAAACATATGGATAGTAACAGTCTTACAAGCAGGATGCTTATCTGTTTTACTAGTTCAGAAAGGTCTGATTGATGTGAAAGACCAAGGTCTCTCTAAAGATAATTTAGCCATTTCCATACAGTTTACGCTTGTGTTAGCTGTATCCTGCAAGGGGACTCCCAGGGGGATTTTCTCTGACCTTCCCTCTAAAAGGTAACACATAAGAGATTCCTAAAGGAACCATCATCTAACAAGACTAATGATAGTTTCCATGCCTATTATCATTCAGTGAGAGCGAAAGAGACTTTAAAAATGCAGTACCACATTCCTCCCTTGATGTTTCTCATGATCTATTAAAGTATTAGATGCCAGATAAATTAATCATTAAAAACTTACAGTTAAGTCTTTACAAATAATAACCAGGTGTACTTTGATTACTTTTTATCTCACTATATATATTTATATATTTCAGTCACTAAGCACAAATGATACAAGACCATTTGTTTATTAATGACCAATGGCTAGATAAAGTTCACAGAAAAGACCTATATTTTTCAGCCTATGAATGCATTAGAAAGTTAGGAGGATTACAGAAAACCATCCATTCTTCATTTCAGAAATAGCTCATGATTTGTCATTCAGCTATCCTTTCATGCTATTTTAGGGAGTGTGAGCTATTGTGATGACTTTTTATTAGTGCATATAACCTACCACTTGATTTATTTTTCCTGATCAGTGGTATTTTGCTTAAAACTTACTCCAGCACAGTTACTACAGAGAATTTGCTTGGGAACTAATTTTTATTGAAGCAGTTTTTCTTCCTTAGCATTTTTAACAAAAAAAATAGATGATCTACATTTCTGTTTAAGCCCTTGTGACCAAAATATTTTGACATATTTTTTACTGTTATCCACTGTATTCATTTAACAAAGAAAAATAAAAATCTTCTGGAGTGCTGATGACTTGTTGAATTTCACTGTTGTCATAAAGATCTATTTTCTTCAGATTTTGTATTGTTAGTCCCATGGGGACCGTGTGCCTGCATTTCTCTAGTGACCATGTTTCTTTCTACAGCTTTCACTTTAAACCAGAAAATGATTGACCTATATGGCTGGAGCTTAAGTTTCCTGATGTGAACTAGTTCAGCTCTATTTCTAGGTAAGCACATATTTCCACAGAATATGAATAATTCTTGGTGTTTCTCCACTGAAATGTAACAAATATAGATGAGTTCAAGAGAGTAATTCTAAGTATGTTTTTAAATGCTGAAAATGTATTCCAACAATATTTTATAAACTAGTATGTTTACATTTTTCAATGTAATGTCTTAATATCGATTAATTTTATTTTATTAAGAGTCTTGATTGCTATGTATTGATATTTGGAAAAGTTGCACCAGAATCTGGACTATTAAATCAACCAAGGGTACAAGTTTTCTCAAGTATTTCACAACACAATGTACTGATAAAGTTACATCTAGAGATATAGCAATGTACAGATAAATTAATGCATAAGAAGGCTATCTGGAGGTCTCTGTGATACCCTGGCTATTCCTAGTGAATCTGTGTCTGCCACAGATATCACATTATTTAGGACAATCCCTGCTAAACAAGAAAGTGGACTAGCCAAAGGCAGTAAAAGCGCACATTGCTTTGGAGGTGGTTGCTCAATATATATATTAAGCAGAGAGGTGAGTCCATGTGGAAAATGTCCTATACCACAAAACTGCTTTTCCCCCCAATACACTGATTTGAATTATGATTACATGCTTACTAAGTCAGGAGCTGTACTGCATGGCATCCTGAGAATATTCAGGAATAAAAGATAGTCTTCCTCTCCTTCATCTGTAATCGGATAGCGTGACAGATGCACTACTGTGGCAAGTCTGTACTAGTCAAAAGACCTTGTGTGCTATGGTGCACACTCTATGAGGTGTGCCAAAGCTCTTCTCTTCTTCCCTCAAAGCAGCGAGGAACAGTGCTAACCTAAACAGTAGTAGCAAAACTCCTACTTACTTTGATGGGACAGTTATATACACATCTACACCCAAGGCATCTATATCTATGGTTTGACATGATGTCTAATAGTCTTTTCCCTTTTTTAAGAGAGGAAAACGTAAACAGAAAAGAAAATGGAGACTTAGAATGATGATTAGCAAGTCAATTAACAATTAATTTAAATAACTGTAGCTTTCCCCTCCATATTATTTGAACAAATTCCTTACATTCACATACTTTTTGGCAAGCTCATTCATTATTTTTGAAGATAATCCATAACCTGCCAAACTACCAGCAGAAAAAACATACTATTTTTTTGATACCTGAAATCTGTAAAGTTTTAATGATGAAAAGTTAAAGTGATGAGCAAACCAGTGTGGGATGGATTCTGATCTGTATGCTCATTAATACAGCTTCAGTTTTCACTTTTCCCTGGTTTCTTTTTAATATGATGCTCTTTGTTTTGAAAGCCTACATCTTTTGTTCCCCAACTAGGTTCTAGTACCACTAGGAGGTTCTCAGTGTATACAGCAGTGCAATTAAGAGCTTACAAAAAATATCCATTACCCGGATATTCCTGACACTACAGTTACTTTGTTATGATATTCATATAAAGCATGAGAAATTAATGAAAAAAATTGAAATGTTATTTTAGTTAGTAAACCTCATAAAATATGCAACTTAATGGAGAAAGGTTCTGCTCCAATGTTGTGAGCTGGTTAATACAGAACATATCTGAAAGTCCACCATATTCAATTGATATGATTTAAGTAGGTTCTTAATGCTAGGTCTAGGACTGCTAAGAATTTTCGAAGAATTCTGAGAATCTACCAGTATATTTGAAAATATTTTTGAATAATATGAATCACTTATCCACCTCTGTCACCGGCACTTGAACAAAGAAAAGGAGATGGGAAATAACTTCATAGGAGAGATGTTCTTGAGAGTATATTTAGTAGATGAGAGAAGACTCCTACAATTCTTATGTTACTTTACAGACATTCCTGTCCTTTCTTCTAATCCATTCATTTAGACATGAAGCTGAAGTGTTTTTTGTGGCATTGAAAACATGTGTTACACAAGGCAAACCACTAATAATACATACATCAGTCGGCTTCAAGTACCCGCATGACATACCTTCCCTAAGGGTCAGACATCTAGTCTGGTATTGGCCAGTAACAGGACCAAAGCATAACATATTTTTCATATTGTTAAGTAAAGTACTGAAATCTAGGAGTTGAGCAGACATTCAAACAAAAAATATCCTTAACAGGCAATCTGTGAAGCAAGAATAAGGTGAAAGACAAAATTGTGCCTAGAATTTTGAAATTCCTCTCAATAAAATAATTTCAGAAAAAATATAATATTCCACAGAAGGGAAAACATTAATAATAACATCTTCAGTTTATTCATTTGGACTCTTCCAAAGCTGGAAACCATCTTCATCCTATCTCCCTGGACATTTGCATGAGTAGGTGTTTGGTCTATGAGCACCAAGGAAGACCATCAAGGACAGAACAGATCTTAGGCAGGCTGAATTGCTTTTGAGGGTTGCTTTCCCTCCCTCCAGTAGCACTAAAAACAGAACCCTCAATTTAGCAACATTTTTCTGACCAAGAAGGAAGTAACTGGAAAAGATTACCCATAGAATATCAATCTGTTAACTTTCAAGCTGGATTCAGGCATGATGATCAGATCTGGGATGGCTTGCTCGTTTTTCTGGTGTACAAAATTAAAAACAATGCATTTTTTTCTTCTTAGGGAAGCATGGAATATAGATATAAATGTGTCAGAGATTGTTACTTAACTTAATATGCACTGTCCATTCAGGATGGATACAGCAATGAGCTGGCTCAAGAGGCAGTGGTGGAGTGGGGTAAGGAAGGCAACCAGAGACAGAGAAAACCTACTGGATATTTATCATATGTAAATGCAGAATGTTATTCTCTAAACAGAAGGATTTTAATATTGAAGCTAGAATTGCACATTCAACATTTTTCCTGTTATCCTGATGTAAGTATCCTGTGCATTGAATAATTGTCTTTTGGTAATCATACTGCCTTTTCTAACATTTCACGTTTGATTTCCTAAGTACCCTGTCCAAGACTTATGTTCAGATCCTATAAATGTAGAAATGAATGATTGCCTATGGTGTTAATAAGTAATAAAAACTCCAACATAACATGCATATAAGGCAAATGTTTTATTATGGGAATTAAAAAGGTGTAGTGTGGAGGAGTCGTGGAATCTGGAGTGTGGAAATGATAGAGATGCAGAGCATTGTCATAGGAAAAGAATGTTATATGAACAAAGGGCAGTGAGGAAGTGGTAGAAAAGCAGATCAGAGAACCATTCTCTTTCTCTGTGGCCTGGCTGTTTCTAAGCATAATAAAAATGAGAGATACGAGGGTAATAAAATTCATGCTAGACACATCTCTAAAAAGGGAACAGACTAAAGAATAAAAAAAGTACTTTCCTCCCATATGGTTTAAATTTCCCAGAGTGTATTCATCTCTAGTAGCAAAGTACAAAGGTACCAGTGGCCCCAGGCTAATTTAAGATACAGGCAGCTCTAGCCAAGGGCAATGTATGCATGGAGCAAAGACTTTAGAGCCATTCTGAGAAACACTTTTTTCCTCCTCTGTTCATTTTACAAATGTCTGTATTGTTTCAAAATACTGTGAACCGTTTAAGAAGGGATTCATTGTGGATGTAGCATCTATATTTTCAGGACTTGTGGGTCTCACTCTTAGTTCAATTCACTATTTAATAGTAAATAAAGCTTTTTGCCTCATAACTTTTATACATCTCTGGGTCACATTGTATTGAAGCTTTAAACTTGTTGACAATGAAAAATTCGAATGTGGACAAACTGGTTTTCATGGTGTCTTATTTGATGAGCTCTGTCACTTGTGTGTAAGCACAGATATATGGGAAAGCATCTCTACAACAGGTAACTGGTGTATCAGCCTTAGGTCTCGGCCATGCCTTGACCCACACCTTCTGCCTCTGTTTCAGTTCCAAGGACTGTAGAAAATACATGAAGATAGTAAGAGAATTATCATAGAAATTTAAAAAGAAGGAACAGAAGACCTGAAATGTCTTGATTAGATCATCACTCAAACTAGGAAACTGACAGTGAAGTGGTTTCAGAACAGTCTTGCTGCAGATAATATTATCCACAATGCATTCTTCTCCATGGAATAGAGACTCAGGCCAAGGCTGAGTAGCTTCATGTGTTAGGGTGTCATTTCAAAATACCTCAGCAGCGGAAGTGTCTGAAAGTATAAATTCTGCCTCTGGCTGCTTGTTTCCATGTCTGTGTTGCAGCTTGCCACCAGTGTTACTGACAGACTTGTTATTTAACCCATTTTCTGCCCAGCCACAAGGGCAATTGCAGAGGAACAGATGAGAGACAGGAAATGACAGCACAGGAATGGGAATGTACTGTGATGGGAAGAAAGCTGGTCATCTACTACCAGCTCTGGTAGAATTTGTACCAGCTATTCTGGTAAAAGAAGCAAAACAAATTCAACTTCAGCCTTTGCTGCAGCTACAAAGGGTTTATTTATGAAGAGTTCAGTTTTGAAGAATTTTGGTGCTTTTATCATATCTTCTCTTGTTTAGGATGTGGGGGTTAGGATGACATTTTCTCCAAGGCTTTGAAAGCAGTGGTTGGATAGCTACAATTAACCTTAAAAGTGGATATATTAAAATGGGAATCTGTATAAGTAAATGGAGAATGTGTATTATTTCTTGACCAGCACTTCCCAGAAGAAATTTGGATTTTTGCTATAACATCAAAAGTAGAGCTCTTTTGCCTCATAATTTAAAATTTTTGTCATAATGCTTCAGTTTAATCTTGAAAACTGCACAATTGGTTCAGAAATATTGAAGAATTACAGGGAAATTGAACTGCAGCTCCTTTGTACATGTTATTCTGTATCAACTTGTTGACCACCATGGTCTGTGAAATCTGTAAGTCATAAGTTACTTTTTAAAAATACCTGTCATGGTGAATTCAGAACGGAGAATCCTGTCTACAGAAGACAAGAGAGGCATTTGGCAGTCACCTCCTATGAGGAGCTGGAGAAGACTTTTGTAAAAACACACCTTTTTTTTCCCAAGAACATGCATTTCAGAAAAAATACAACCAAACAACAAATAAAACAAAGCAAACAAACAAAAAACCAAACAAACAAAACAAAACAACAACAACAAAAAAACATCAAAAACTGTTTTCCCCTACAAACAGGTTTGACCAAAATTTTCAGCCACCTGTAGCTGTTTCTTAGGAAAGCTGCTGCTACTGTTCAGAGAAAACTGTTCCTTATATCCTTTTTTTTCGTTCAAAAGACTTTAGTGTCCTTTCTGAGTCATTTCCAGCTAATTTCTGAATAGGTAGGTGCTTGTTGCTATAGTAATTAATGCCCAAACTAGTGCTCCAGTCAGAAGACTGCAGGGCAGTGTTTGGTTTTGAGCCGCTATTGCAAGTAGGACTGTATTTACCCAAGTTCCCTTGACTCTTCATGCCAAGAGTAGCAGAAAAGAAATAAAACAGACATGCACACTCAGATGCACATGCACACACTCTATTGGAGGTATGGAGATTTTATTCGAGATAAACATTTTAAGAATACAGGCCCAGAAAATTCAGGGGATGTACAATTTTCTCCTGAATTGAACATCTCTGACACGAATTTACCACATGCAAAGTTGAAAAGGGACTTTGAAGGTGTTTAGGACTTTTAAATAACACATTTCCAAAGGAATTATGTGTCTGAATACTTTTGACAATTTGGCTGAAGTGTTGCTAATTGTTCTGTGGCATCTTACTGTTAAACTGAAAGATGGTAGACAAGAGAATTACCAACAAAATAACTTAAAAGCTTGTATTCTGACACATATTATTTGTATAGGTTCAGTGAGAGAATGGATGTGTTCATGTAAGACATCCTTATTCCCTCTTTCCTTCCTTTATCCCTTTTATTTCCTTGTTAATTTTCCTTCCTTCCTTCCTTCCTTCCTTCCTTCCTTCCTTCCTTCCTTCCCGAGGTGACTAACATGTAGTTCTTAAGCCAGAAACATTAGAAAAGGTTTAAAAAATGCAAATGAAATGGTTCTGTAGATATTGGCAACTCAAAAATATTTTTAGCTTTGGAATAAATATTTCTCTTTGCCTTTGGTGTAAAGCCATCAGTTTGGAAAACTGTCACATTTTAGGGTCAGGGCAGCCTGCTAGACCTGTTCCTAGTTAAACAACCTACCTCCCCAAAGGGGAAGGGAGACTTAATGATTAGAAAAGGAAACTAGAACAGCTTTAATGAAAATGAAAATAATAATAATAATGAAAATGGAATGTATATGCAAACCCAATACTGACCCCAACCCCCCGATGGTAATTACATCACCATCACCACTGATGCTATGGAGCAGGCACCAGGAAAGTCCCAGTCTGGACCCAGCAACAGAGGACCCGTGTTCAGGAGCTGGATTCTGGTACTGGATTCAGGAACACACAGGTCAGAATTAAAGGCAGAATGGACAGAGACCCCCCATATGCTAGCCATTGAAGAAGCGTGGAAGAAGACAGAAAAAGCCAGGCCAAGAGAGGTGAGACCCTCATGATCCCTCAGCTTTATACCAAATATGTTGTATATGGGCTGGAACACCTCACTGGTTAGTTTAGGGTTACCTGTCCTGTCCCCTCCACCCTGCAGGTGCAGCCTTTTACTTTCTGTAGCCCCCCCAATGTGGTGCACAAGATCCAGCAGTGGCCTTGGTCTGCACACCAATCCTTGGTACTAACTAAACACTGCTGGCAGCAGACACTGCCTGTGAAAACAGGCTGCTAACTTCAGACAGTGCAGTTGATTTAAAGAACTGAGCTGAAAAGTAAAGTCACTGAATGGAATTAGTTCTGTTCTCACTCAAACCAGGACAACAACAAATACTTTAAAAGCCAAGATGTTTGGCACTGGGGTTCCTGCTTACCCGAAATGAAACTTGTTAATGTCTGACGAGGACATGCACCAGACATGCACAAGACGTGCACCACCATCTCAAAGTACAACAATTGAGTCACATGAAAACAGAGGCAGTCAAAAACCACAAGTTCATTACAAAAGTCAGTAAAAAAGGATTTTCAGTCAAAATTAACAGATTGTCAGTGACTGTATCTCTTAACATCTTAAACTAGAAAAAAGAACCCACTGAGTTCTTTTATTGAATACAGAGCTTAAAAGCAGGGATGAGTGCACACAGCACCTCCTTCAGTGATGCTGCCCTGTGTCATTTCACACTTAGTCTGGGAACTGATTGCAGTGAAGTAGATGTTTCTGTACATGTGAGAAAGAAGGAGGGGAAATGATGTGGAATTACTAAGAACAGTGGAGATACAGTTACCAAAGCACAGACTGTGTGCCACTGAGTGTTAAGTGCTGGCTTGAAAGGAACCCACAACTGCAAATATGGAAACTGTCAACTGCTGCTTGACTGCTTGCAGCTTTGAGGGCAATAGGACTGGATTCCTTTGGAAACAAACAGGATGACATCTGAGACACTGCTGACTCGGTTTTTTCCTCCCAACAAACTGCCTACCTGGTCCTGAGTTTTGACTAAATGCCTGGCTAAAACTGTTTTAACGAATTAATATTAACATAGTATGATGGTAACGTGTCCCATACAGCTTCATATTTACATATGAGATACTCAATGTACTATTATACATTTCCCCATAGAAATAGTTATTTCTCAGTCTTTCTGTTGCTTTTTCTTACATGTCAATATGTTACAGATAAGATGCTCTGATATTTCTGGTGCATGGTTCAAGATGAAAGGGGTTGAAATATCAGCCCATACATCTTAAGATACCATGTTTTTGTCACATTTATAACAGTAGATAGCAGTCGTGTCACAGCATGTGTTAACAATTAGCAGATTCATTTAAGTAGCAGCTTCCCGGTAAAGGCTTCAATATTTCTAAACACAAGGACTGTGTCATTTGGCTAATCTGCTTATTTTACTGTCCAAACCAATGCTTGCCCATTTTTTGAATTTCATGTTTGCATTCAGAATCCTTTTGACTGTAGGTTTGGGAAGTACCAAATGCTTCCCCATCTGGGAAGGTCATTTTAATCCCAAAAATGGACTTGCTGACATGAAAACAACATATCTGGAATCACTGCCAACTGTGGGCTGGTCCTTTCCAAATGGCACTTCAGGCATGGGGCATGGGAAGCAGACATTTATTATCCACATGTCCTATTTATAGAAATGAAAGTAGTTAGTAAAGCATATTATTCACATGTTTTGTCTATTTATTAGTGTTATTTTCCTTTTGTTTTTTCACCCAGTAGCTTTCTACTGGCCAGCAGGATCCTTAAGTAGCTGTCTGCCATCCCGGCTGCTGATGTTAAGTTACATACTGCAATGCTGAGTCCAGCTTCTCCCAGACAGAGTGATATATAGGCTCATATCTGACAACAACAGAAAATAAAAACAGGGCTGTATAACCACACAGAGCAGGAGGTTGCCTTGGGCAGCAAAATATAATGGGCTGCAAAATGTTAAGAGACTGTTTACACACTGGCAGCCTGTCATGCTGCCCCAACACAAATCATTTCATCCAGATAAAATTGCATTATGTATGTAACCGTTTTTATATATATAACTATGGGGAGTATGTGAGGTGTCTGTCGGTTGTTTGTCCTGATTTCCTTACTGCAATTAACAGAGTGTACAACTTTACCTAAGAGGCAACGGTTTCTAGATTGCCTTGAGTAGAGGTATCCACATATTTTTTCCAGCTGGGGACTATGATGGCTATTTGCTGCAAGCAGGAAGACCACATATAGACTGTTTAGGGTGGAGCAAATTACAGCTACTCCCAACTAATATGAGAACTCATGTTTTAAAGCCACAGCTCCCACCTCAGTTTGATCCAAGCAGCTCCACTAGAATCAATAAGGCACATGGAATGCTGGGATCTTACTGGAGTGGTCTTACACGCCACTCTGCCTTTGGCTGTAGGACACTCTGCACTTGTGGCTAGGACAGCTGTAGAATCTAGAGAATATCCAATGCTTGACAGAGCTGTCGATATGAATGGTGTGAAATCTGGTATCAAATAATTGGTTGATGCTGACCATATAGAAGGAACTACTGTTAGAAAAGGAGCTGTCTTAAGCTAAAATTGTTAATAAAGTTGTGTCCATTTGTTTTGGAGATATATGCCTCCATCATCAATGCCCATAGGCACTTTGCTATCTATAGATTCACATCAGTACTTTCAACAATGTATTTCATAAAGTTGTAGGGTAATGCAATCAATGTTTAATTGTTAGAACAGATAATTGACTATGGCTTCTTGACTCACAGTCTTCATTTTGGAGTAAAAGATACATGAAAATCTACAGCTATTTGATTAATAGGCCCAGGGTAAGATTTTAACCTCTTTCTTTTTTTGGCCATGCTTTTCCTGTTGTAGGAAAAGCATTAATTTGGAATTAGTTCAGCCTTGCTACTCAGATGTGCTTTGCCTCAAAGGGTGAAAAGGTGAAAGGTAAAGTTGACTTTGTGAAGGACTGTTTAACAGTCACATAGTCAAGATTTTAATTTCCAGTGCACAGAAACCTGAATAACACAAAAAGGCATTTCTATAATAAGAAAACTAAGTAGAACTTGATCAATGAGACAAAACTTTTCCTATAATATAATGTAAATTATTCAGCCATGATAGCACTTAGTGTGTGTGCTGATTTTCTGCAAATATTGAAGAAATTGAATTTGAATGTCACAAATACAAAACCTATTTTAAAAAGATATGTATAATTGCAGACAGAAACAAACCTTTAAATTCACATCCAGAAGTAGTTTGTGTTGGAAACTCTAGAGGTCTCATCCAGTCAGGAGAAAAAAATCCATAGCATTTTAACTAACTGAGAGCCCTTATGTTTTGAACACTTGCATGCATATATATTGACCTGGGAAGAACCCATGAGTGTAAATTTCTCTATGTAAACACAGTATTTTAATGTAAAACACAACTGGTCTCTAATGTTTATTCTGTGACTGAGAAAACAGTTCATCAGTTATTTAAAAGCTTGGATTCTTTCAGCATCAAACTGATGTAGGAAAGGTAAGATGTGACAGAAAAAACACTCTCCAGCAGCTTGAAAATAAAAGAGATGAGTGTGAAAAAACCACTCCTATCTTCAAGTCATCACCAGGATGTAGTGTTTAGCTTCCTATATATGTTTGCTTTTTCTTTAAATGTAAAAGTCTGTGGTTGTACCACATCGGTCACATTGCATTTGATGATTGTATAGCTGTGGTTACTTTCCATTTCTTTGCCATTACTTAAAGCCCTCAAGGCTCTTCCTATGAAAACTCACATCTTCCTGTGTTCTTGAATTCTGAAGTTCCAGAAAATCTTTGAAATCCTTCAGGACCTGAGCTTTGTGGCAAAGTATTATGAGGGCATCAAAAGAAAGAAAGATGTTCTAGAAAAAAAAAAAAAACAGGATTGAAAAAAAAGTTTATTAGCTTTCCTTTTTGTCACAGGATAGGCTTTTTAATCCTTGAAACATAAATGTTATACATATTGTTGCATTATATGATATAAAAGTTCTGATTTACCTTCAAACAAGTTGTAGTGTACAGATTCACAAAGTAAAATTTAATTATCCGTAGGTTATTAAATATGTTTTTCTTACTTGGAAACTATTTTTCAAATTTTTACAGAAATTGGGACAGAAAAGCATTTAAAAAGCTGAGTGATAAAATTAAATTAGGAAATGTCAATCAGTGTATGATCATTCGATATATTAAATTATTATCTGTTAGATTTCCACATTTTTTCAAAAATTTTGTGCAGGTACACTGGACTTATACCATATATTGGGCTGATTCAAAGATAACTGAGAAGACAGGTGATGTGATGTCTGCTGAAATAAGTCCTGAATTAAATACTTCAATTGATCAAAATACAGTCAGATAACAGAAAAATTAGCACCAAGATACAGAGTTATCTTGACAAAGGTAAAGCAAATTTAAATTTTTATTTTTTTACAGCTTTAAGTTTTTACAGCTCAGGTGACGCAGCTGACACAATGTAGCATCTTTGCTCCTAGTGTACATAAAGATGTCTTACCAACATTCACGGTTTTTGGCTTATAATTTGGATGTATTTTTTTTTAAAAAGTAAAATATCTAATTGCAGAGTGGTTTGAAAACTTCTGTGAAAACTTCACTATCAGGAAACAGAGTGCACCGTCCTATTCTAAGTCATTTCAACTTTTGGTAAAGGCTCTCCCCACAGACATCATCAAATAATTCCACCCATCTTCATTATTGCAGTAATAACAACAAATGCTACTGGGACAAATCAGCATTCATTGACATCATTGATCTGTCATGTTGAATTATAACTTAAGTTACAGTTAAATTCCCTGCACATGGTCAAATGGAAATCCCATCACAGGGATTAACATCTCAGTATTACAGAGCAGAATAAAAATTGTAGGCAACAGATACATATAAATGTCCTCAATATTTCTCCATTCTTAAACTTGAAGAGGTTAGCAGTAAAATAACATCTTGTCTTCACTGAGCTTCTTCTATCTGAGCTATCATTGTGCTTATTCTTCACTGTTATGAGACAATGCTGATAACTCTATGTGTACAAACTCTGTGAGGGCTGGGTTTTTTTTTCCCTTCCTAACAGGCTTCTCCTCTGAGACTTGAAGTACAATTTCACTCATTATCTGCTGTCATGTTTCATTAGAAGTTACAGCTGAGCTAAATAAAATATCTTCTGTGGTGTTTCATGAGACAGGAAAATTATATAGTTTTGCATAATATTTTTGCATTTATTAAGAAATTAAATACACGTGTTATTTCACTAGACTTTGGCTCTAACTCAGTGGAAATGCCTAATGTTGTGTGTTGGCCTCCCAGTGTGAGAGTCAGGGAGCTTCAGTCTGAATCAAGTGGCTCTGGGTCAGAGATGATCTGAGCACAGCTGTTCAGAATTCACTGTACTCTCTCCAAACGTTGTTGTTCACAGGCTTCAGGTGGATCCAGAGTAAATGCTTGAGTCATGTTGAAACAACTTCTTTGGTTATTCTTTATTTTAAAAACTTGCAAGAATAAAGTTAATGGGGAAAATGGAAAAGGTAAGAGGAGAATGAACCAGTCCAAGGGCAACATAGCTTTACTTTTACTTTTGTTTTATTTGACAGTAAAAGTTCCCCTGAGCCCTTTAGAGACTAACGTTTAGTGACTAGATTTCTATTTCATGTGTCTTCCTAAATTGTCCTTAGTTTGGAGACTAATATAAGCAAGCCCATGTCCATGTAATCATAGACACATAAATAGAAGACACATATAAGTGCTTTTACATTTTGCTTCTAGATGACCCAGTTCTCTGTTTTCACAGAGAAATTCCCTTCAGACGTAGCTTTGAAATAAATAAACGGTGTTAAATATGTTCATTTTACTCATTCCAATTTAATAAAATTAATAACACATAACAGTATTTTATTTGGAGGTTGATAACCAGTTCCAGATCACAGGCTCTGTAAATCTTTTGCTTTGATGAACTCTCACATTTTTTACTTATGCCAGCTTTTGGGGTTTTCTTATCTCTTTCAATTTGTTTTATATTTTCCTTTTACTCCTGCCTACCATTTACAATGGGAAAAGAATACACATCAGCAGAGACTTCCAGGTAATAAACTTTTTCAAATTCTTTCCAGCAAAGCCTCTCCATTTTTTGCTGTGGATATATATTGGAATTTCAAATCTGAATTCTTTCTAGATATCAAATTTTAAACTGTCTAAATTGAGTCTGGATGAATTAGTAAATTCAATAAAAAGTTTTGGTGAAAAATAATAAATTTAATTTCTGGTGAAAATTTTTACCAACATTTTAATTTGATGCTAATTATGGGTATAGCATTTTATATAAAATCAATATTGTGTCAAAATAGCCTATGTGATACTGACTTTAGAATTTTATACTTGTGACAACAAGAGGGGTGTAAAATCTAAAACAAATAATAAAATAAATCCCATTTACTTTGGTAGGAGAAAAAGAGGGAAAGAGTCGTTAAAAAACATACAGTAAAAAAGTAGTTTAGGGTAAAGCATAAGGCATGACAAGTCTAGAGACCATAGGGAGCCATACTAAAATATGAAAGCCAATTAATCTCACCTATTACAGACACCTAGATCAAGATGCAGTGAACTGGCTTCTCCACATGCCTCTTTTTCTCTACTAACTGTAAAAGGAGACTAGATGACAAAATTATATCCAGTGCCTGAATTTGTAATGGTTAAATGCAAAGGAAAAAATTCCTAGTCTTGCAGTTTCTGAAAAGAAAGCAGGTATATTCTCACTACTGCAACAAGTACAGATTATACATAAATGAGTCAAGTATAGCTGGCTTCCTTTTTTCAGCAAGAATCTGATGCTCTTAGCTCCTGGAATTTTCAACTCCTGATAAAATGAGTGAGAGAACTTAAATCTTGGGTGTGCACAAATATATGCCTACATTTTGGCATGCTTGCAGCTTTGCACAAGTCAAAAGGTCACTTGTGCAGTAGGAAGAGTGGGGGCAAGTCACTGGTGAATTAAAAATCTCAAAAACTGGAATAAATTATACAGTCAATGTTGTAGTGGTAGGCAATGGAAAACTATACCAACCTCAGTGTTTAAAAATACATCAGTGTAACAATCTACTTTTATGGGTAGCACAGAAAAGGGAATTTGAAAATAAACCCTAAAACTGGCATAATAAAAAATGCATTTCAGGCAAACTAATTCAGAAGTGGAGTAGAGCGGTGTTTTATTTGAATGAAATGAAATCTAAATAAGCAATAGCATTACTGTACTTTGAAACATCAATATTTACATAAAATATAAAATTATTTCTACTAGAAATGCAAAAGAAAAGAATAAACAACTCAAACCCAAGAAAACAGTTCTTATTCCTCTGTGCCTTACCTTACCAACAGAGTAATTTCAATTTAAAGACATCCATTTGGAAGCAACAAAAACTCAACCTTGTAGACTTAAACAGCCAAAGAACACAAGAGGAAATCCTGGTTACCATACATATATATTTGTATACAAATGAAAAAGTATACTATTAAGACACAAAGAGTCAGTGAAAGGCCAAATGTAAATTGAGAAGCTGAGGACTGCAATTTAAACCCCCAGAGATACCACTAAAACAAATTCTGCATGGAAGATGAAGGGATAGCCCCAAACTATATCAACATATTGTTTGTTAATTGGCTGCCATGTGTGGCAAAATCTTTTTATATTAATCCCATAGCAGATGCTGGTGAATATTCAGTGTAAAGTAGAGAAGAGTTCATGTTAGCATTCCTAGAGCTGTGATTATAGCCCATAGAATCATGGTGGTAAATGGCCTCTTGGGATAATCTGTGTATAAAAGAAGGACTCCAGATTGAGAAAATAAATCATGATCAAATATTATATAATTTACACCATTTGCTAACTAAGGCAGAACATTAGGCCATTAGTCCATGTAAATAGAAGGACAAATGAACAAAAATGATAGCCAGGGGCATTTGAGCATTCAGCTTAATTTTGTGTTTGATGTGATCAATATGCAAAAATCTATCTCGACTTTTATCTTTGGGTCCTTTTATCTAGTAATGGTGGTATGAAAGCAAAAGACAGTGCTGTATTACTAACAGTAGTGATTTGTGTGCCATGTCAGCTAGTCTAGACGAGCTACAAGGCTCCTACCTCTCCTTCAGCAAGCTGAGCAGCTGCCATTCTCGCAGCCAGCTAAAATAGTTGCTGCCACAACGGGCAGAAAAGCAGAGCTGTGGCACCTGCTACCTTGGCCAGATGAGGCAATGGTAAGCTATCATGCAAGCCAGTGGCAATAGGGTCACATAAAGCCAAACACATGCCCTTGCTAGCTCAGCTGCTGTCCTATCCACACACAGCCGTCTTCCCTCTCCCAGTTGCAGTCCTTGAGAGGCATCTTCCTCCTGAAAATGACAAAGAGCAGACACAGAAGTCAGAGAGCATCTCACAGGACTACAGGGGGATTCTGTCAAATTTTGCTGCCTGAGCACTTTGTTTTCATGTTGTGCCATTCAATTATGAAATAGACTCTGAAATGCTCTTCAGGTCTTGCCATAAGGACATAACACTTAGACCTGCACAGACTGTTTCTTACACAGTCCAGTGTCTCTCTCAATTATTTCTTATAGAAACAAAAAAGTACAACTACAGACTGTTTGTCCTAGATTCAAGAATTTAAACTTCCCACTTAAAATCTTAAGATGGGTCCACCTACTTTTCTTCATACATACACTTCAGGTCTCTGGAGGGTCTACAGAGGGGGTTCATTTAAAGGAAAATCAGTAAAATTATATTAACATGGTTATTGTTTGATTTTGAGCACTGTAAATAACAATAATTAACATGACTGTATTTTGAATATTCTACAATTATTCTGGACACAGGATGGATAAAATCTAGAAATAGGCAAAAACTTTACCTCAGTGAAGTTTGGCTATCTGAAGTTTAAAGTGCTAAATAACCTGAAATGGAAATATAGATCTTTACATTTACTAAACCTGTTGCCTTACCATAACCTGTTTGCCCCCTTTTTTTTTTTAAACAGAAAAAGCAGAACTGCAGACAGGGTAAGTATGGTAAACATCTGCACCTAAGGAAGTTATGTGAAGAGTCAGCAATGGCAGACTCAAGACATGTTGGCTCAATATTCTCCTGAAGGAGAAGGATTATATTAAGTAAAAAGAATGGGAGTTGAACTGACAATTCGTAACTCAAGTAAAATTTGGGGGAAAAAAANTTTCCTTCAGAACCTCCCTGTTTAACCAAGCTGGTTGTCTTAACATGGTTATTGTTTGATTTTGAGCACTGTAAATAACAATAATTAACATGACTGTATTTTGAATATTCTACAATTATTCTGGACACAGGATGGATAAAATCTAGAAATAGGCAAAAACTTTACCTCAGTGAAGTTTGGCTATCTGAAGTTTAAAGTGCTAAATAACCTGAAATGGAAATATAGATCTTTACATTTACTAAACCTGTTGCCTTACCATAACCTGTTTGCCCACTTTTTTTTTTTAAACAGAAAAAGCAGAACTGCAGACAGGGTAAGTATGGTAAACATCTGCACCTAAGGAAGTTATGTGAAGAGTCAGCAATGGCAGACTCAAGACATGTTGGCTCAATATTCTCCTGAAGGAGAAGGATTATATTAAGTAAAAAGAATGGGAGTTGAACTGACAATTCGTAACTCAAGTAAAATTTGGGGGAAAAAAAACCAAACCACAAAACCAAACCAAACCAACAAACAAAATCAAATTAATAATAATTAAAAAAACCCAACCAAACAAAAAAAAAAACCAAAATTATTCCGATTTTCACACAGTATTTTATTCCAGAAGAGTCAACCCAAAATAAATATTGTTGTCCTTATCTCTAGAATGGAATAACTTTTAGAATAAAGGAGTCTTCATTAGAAAGTGTCAGTTTCTCAAAACAGGAATGTTTTGTGAAAATGTGTAAGGTTTTAACAAATTTCCAAAAAATTAACATCAGCATTCCTGTCAAGCTGAGCCTGAAGTCCAGTCAGCTTACCTGGCATGCAAATGGAGATGTCTGGGATTTCTGGCTGTCACAAAGCTGAGCGTCACAAAGCAATCCTGGTTCCCACCCTGTGCAGCCAAGTCCTCTTTGTTCTAGATAGGATGGAAGCTCTAACTGAGATGAAATTTCCAGAGCAAAGGATTTTGATTATGTAAATACTAATCATGTTTGGATTTTCCTTTCCACAGAAAATTTCCAGGGGGATTCCATATTCAAACTTAGGTGGGAGGTCTTTTATTTTTTTCATATAATCTTCTTCCAAGTACAATTTCTGGCTTTTGACCAGGCCCTGTAAGAGCTAGTTCCAAAGGGTATCATGGAATAGAAGAATACCAGACTGTTGAGATGGTGGTTGTGCTCAGAGGGGTGGGGTTTGAGGATGAAAAACTGTTCTCTTTCAGTTCCTTGAAGTTTAAATTACTCTTTATGTTACAGCAGTCTGTCTTCATGATACATTTTCCACCAGCTGAGAGCTTGCTTCTAATACTCAGGACTGCAGAACTCAAATGGAGATATTTAGACACCTGCTAAGTGTACATGCTTAAAATAGGGTAAAATTGCTCTAGTTTCTCTTCTTGGCACCTTTTGCATCACCTAAACACGTTTATAATTTAAGTGCCTTCTGCAGGATCCTACCTTGCTTAGCAGAGCAAGCGCCTGTGAAACTTTTCACTCCAGAGTGGTTTATTCACTGGGCTATTCACATGGCACTATGCTATTTTAGCAGCTAAATTCACATTTATTTTTTGTTCTCTATGTATAGCTTGATTTTCTTTTCATGTTTCAGTTTCTCCCCATATTTTTTATCCATTCTCAACTCTTCTTTTCAGTTCATTTTTATAAATACATAGTGAATACACCATATTAAAAAGTAAATATTTACCATGACTTGGTATAAATACAGCCCTGTGGTACACATACATTCTAAATTTAGGAAATACTGTGGTAAAGGGAATGCCACAGAAGAGTATTTGTTTACCTTTTAGAGGCGCCCTAGTTATTTAAGTATAATTAAGTTAGACTCTTTTTTTATCGTTTTTTGTCCATCACTGGAAAGTATTATTGGCACTAACAAAATTAACTACAAAACCCACACATTTTTCACTATGTTTTAGAAAGAAGTTTTCACTCACATTAGGAAACAACACAACACATTCTTCATATCATGTTTCAGCTTGAATGGATTGTTTTCACAGCTATAAAAAGGGAAATTGTAAGAAATATGAATAACGAGTCTATGGTAAACCAGAAAGATTTGGAAGTATAATCAATTTATTACTAATATTTATTCTTGGGAGGAAATATCATTCAGACTTTTAATGCAATGTACACTTTACAAACACTATTTGACTGTCAAAATTTTCAAAGAATATCATTAACTGAAGAACTGAGGCCCATTGAATTATTTGCTTAGCAACATTTGGCTAGCAAATAATTTCGTAATAGCCGTGATCTCTGGAAATGTTTTTTCTCTTAAGTATTAGCCAAAATAATTTCTCTTAATAGTTTTGTATTTTTTTTTCAATTTGTTTCCATAGTGCTAAATTTGTTACATGTTGTGTGACTGATCACTTCAGTCACATAAAATTATTTCTGACATATATTTTTTTAATGTATTTTTCTCCTAGTACCTATTTGTTTATTGAGGATCTTTTAAAAAATGATCAAATATTCCAATATCTTTCTGATATATATTTTTACTATGATGAAGTATTTGTATAAAAACTGAGCCTTATGATTTGAATCATTTCAGCAAGGCAATGAAGAGACACAAAAGACCCACACAACATCAGCTCTACTGGAAGGAATAATAGTAATTAAATTAATGTAAGTCAGAAGCATATCAATAATCAGTAATTTCTGTTGAGTTTGTAATCACAACTGAACTTTCCCAAGAAGCTTATCAGGTAAATGGGATTCTTATTTCTGTGGTTCCTTTCCCATTTTAACTTGAAAAGATTGATTATTTTTGTATCTGAGGGAAAGAAGTTTAACTGAAAAGTTACTGAGCTTTTCATTTTGAATGCACACAAATATCAGCTGTTTTTTATATTTTTAGTCTTTTTTATTTGCTTTTAGAAGATCTACAAAATAACTTAGAAATATTGCAATTTTCCCAACAAAGCTTAAAATGCAAAACATTACATTTTGTCAAATGTATTTTCTTTATTTCTAGCAAATTATGTAACAGAACCAGTTAAAATTTTCCTTCATTAAGTAGATATTAATGACTATAACCCATTTCTGCTTAAAGCAATCTGTAGAAGAAACTACAATACCCCAAATATACCTGCCTTGGCTAGGAGATATGCATGTCTGAATCTCTCCTCTACCTGATGCAGAGCCGAGTCAGAAAAAGGTTTCCTGTATCACAGGAGGCTGAGTCAGGCATTAGACTTGTAAATACTTTACTGACTCTTTACCTGCAGAAGCTGCTCTATTGTTTAAAATCAAGCATTTATTACAGTATCTAAGAATGAACAGATGGGTAAGGGCAGAAATCCACCCAGCTTTGTGACAGTAACCAGCAAGGGGCACATCAGAGAAAAGTGGAAACACAAAGCAACCTTTTGTTGACAGTCCTTCAAAGTTTGTAACCTGCAAGATATCTTGTGCCACAAGTGGCATCAGGATCATAACACTTAATAAATCTTGACAGAATTTTATTCTTTGATTTTGTCTATCTTTTTGATGTCATTTATAATTTTTGCATGTGATTTTTACTTCAGAAAAAGAACTTCCTTTGGTTTCCTTTGTACGTGCTATCTGATCATTTTATTTGGTGTCTTCCACATCCTGAACTATGTGAAACATCGAATAATTGCTTCCCATTTATCTTCTCTCTGCTATTCAGGATATTATATTCTTCTCTCATATCTATTGCCTGTTTGGTTGAGTCATTTCCAGACTGAACTGTTCTGGTCTATTTAATTTCTTCTTATCTTCTTGTCATCCCTTTCATCCTTCTCTGTACTGTTTTTACTGTATCTTGTTTGATGTGTTGCAACCATAACTCCAAGTGTTAAAGATATTTTGGGTTTTGCTGAGTTTTTAGTTGTCTATTTCTTCTTCTTTATAACAAGTCTTAGCACCCTGCTTGCTTTTTGACCATTGAGGAGTACTGAGCTGATAAAGTCAGAAAACTGTCTGTAGTGACTCCAAGATCCATTTCATGAGTGAAAGTATCTAATTTATAGTCCATTGCCTGGTCTCTGGCTGAATGCTTACAGTTATTTTTCCATTAGTGCCTTATTTTGCATTCACTGACATTGAATTTAATCTGCCATTTCGTCACCTACTCACTCAGTAGTTCCCATCAATTCACTTAGCTCTCACTGCCACACACTGATATTGTTACTGCACTGCTCACCCTCTTTTCTTGGACCATGAATAAGCACCACGTGTTGAAGAGCAGATCCTTGGGAGAAGCCAGTAGCAAATTCCCTGTTATAAATACTGACATTTATTAAATGATTTTCATCAAAAAAGAAAACAATAAAACTCAATGCTCTAAGTTGATTGATAGTGTGCTGATCTAAGAGACCCAGGCTCCAAGCTCTGAAGCTGTGTGACTTTAATTACAAATAATAATTTAATTTGCATCAATGAAGTGCATCTTTTGGGTGTGTCCAAAAGATACATAACCCAATAATCTGGGGGTGAAGGCACCTTCCCAAGTCATGAATGGTCTTGGTTCAAATCAGGCAGTGGTGTGTTTGAAAGCAGATCAACAGTCCTTGAGCTGAGTGCTTTAATCATCAGACTAATGGTCATTCCCTAAGGGTACTTCATGCCTTAAAGCTTTTTTCATTCATTTTTGTCTTGGGGTTTGTGAAGGGTTTTTTGTGAAAGGGTGACCTGATTTTGGTGCCTGACTCCAAAACAGGATTCAAGACAGGAAACCTCAACTTTCCCTAAAAATCCCAATATATTAGGGCTAGAGAGGAAAGCATATGAAGGTATTTGAAAGACAAGGATCTCATCCTTACCAGTGCCTCTGGATATATTTTTAGGCAGCTCCCTTCTTAGTTTTTTTGTCCCTTGTATCTCTTGGGTGGCAGAATTTAACGAATCATAGAATCATAGAATCATTAGGGTTGGAAAGAACCTCTAGGATCATAGAATCCAAACTTCGTACTAACATCTATCTATCAATTAGACTATAGTCGCAAGTGCTACATGCACATGTTTTTTAAACACCTCCAGGTATGATGACTCCACCACCTCCCTGGGCAGCCTGTTCCAGTGCCCAACCACTCTCTCAGTGAAGAATTTCTTCCTAATATCCAATCTAAACCTCCCCTGATGCAACTTGAGGACATGTCCTCTCATTTTATCAATAACAATTTGATAGAATTCATTGACTGGGGAACTTGGTTGAGGACCCTAAATTAGACCTCTGAGAAGGACATTGTTGATGAGTTAAGAGTTCAGAGATCTTGCTGTAAATATAGACCTGAAACCTTTTTCAGGAAGTGCCTTGACAGGAGCTATTCTACATTTGGCCGTAGCTCCCAACTGCCACGCCAGCTGGATTCCACTTTGATCCTGAGTTAAGAACTGATGCATCATAATGTTAACCACTAACAAGGTAATACAAAGTGTATTTTTAGTTCTTAAATAAGTGTAGTTTTACTTTTAAAATATGTTCATGGATAAATAATATCAAAGTATGGCTTTGTTTCTGATGGAAACATGGCATGCAGATTGGGGGACTGGAATAGGGATGAGGATGGAGGCATGGGCTGGCGAGTGAATTCCAGTGTTACTGAGGGCCAGGACAGTTCATGTGGGAGAAAGCTCTTGTAACTAGCCCAGGCACAGAAATGCTTAACTTGGTGTTTGCATGGCTTAGATACTAAAGTCAGTGACAAGACTGAAAGGCACAGGAAAGCAGGCTTCACTAATTCTGGTGGTCATCAAGCTATTTGTCAAACAGTGATATTGTTGAATTACTTTTTGTTTGCCTAATACTTTGAAATGTAGAACTTATACATGAAGGTTACATACATTGCTATAATTCTCCTGAGTTGTTGGATATTCTAAAGACAGGCAAAAATTGATTTTTTTTCTTTTTTATAATTACTTAAGACTAAGGAGTTTAATAGCCTAGATAACTTTTCCACCTCCTTTTTCAGAGGAAAAATGAATTAGCTGTTGAAAACAACAACAAAAGTGCCTTCATCTTATCTGGTCTGACTGTGAAAGGATTTATAATAAATTGTTGTCAGAGCATTGTGACCAGCATCGAAATAAGTATGCCTGCTTGAGATTTGTGTGTGTCCCTGTAATCTTGATGTTAAGATTGAACAGCTGCTGTGTACCTGTTGGTAGTGTGTGTTTGCCAGGGTAAAGCAATCTTTCTTTTCTTGCACTTTTGTCTGCTGGAACGAAGCCAACCAAGTTCTGTAGAAAGAAATGGGAAGGAATGAAAATACGTAAATTAACATCCAGAAAGAGGTTATATTATGTGAGCAAGCTACTGACATCCTTCTTTATCATTGTTATCTCTCTGTAATGCTAAAATAGGGAACATGAGATTGGCGAAGTTTTTCTTCTTGCAGTAGGAGCTCTGTATTGTTCTGACTAAGCCTGAGGTGGCAATCAACAACTCTCTTTGGAAAGCAATGCAAAGACATGGAGATACAGACCCTAAGTCATGTAAAAATATTTTAGATGCTTGTGGGGAACATCTAAGAGTCTAATAATTACAGATTCATTGGATCAAGGAAGACAAAAACTCAAACTTCACCACAGGTGGCAAGGCCACATCCAGCAGCATCACGAAGTGGATTATCTTATCCATTAGTAAGATACAACCAGCACACGTATAAAGGAGGGCAAAATATTACACATTCATAGAATCACAGACTGGTAGGGGTTGAAAGGGATGTCTGGAGATCATCTAGTCCAACCTCCCTGCCAGAGCAGGTTCATCTACAGCAGGGAAAATCCTGTAAGACATATTTCCTCTGTGTAAAATTTTTGAAAATAAGGAATCAGCTTTTATCTTTTTTATCTTTAGAAAGGACAATTTCAAGCAAACAAAATACACATAATGGAAAAGCATTATTAAAGAAGACCTGGAAGTAGTCTAAATGAAGCAGTTCAGAACTCAAACATGTGTGTTGAAATGCATTATAACAACAAAAGAACAGCTCCCACAAGCTTGTGTGACAGGAATTCACCTTGCAATTCTCTCCAGTTAGAGCACACAGCTGGGAGGTCAGACACTGTCATTCAGATGCCTTTGAGGGAGATCTGGACTGTTGTTTTCTCCACTTACCTGAGTCCATTAGCTACTACAGCCTGTGTGATATTCTGAGGCTGCTCTCTTTTTGGAGACTTTGCAATTTTCTAATGCAGCAAGATACATCTAAACAACTACAACTAAAGTAAACATACTCTGGATTTAGATATTACTGATTTGTATACTAGATGTTTGTGGTTACTTGGAGGACCAGTGATCTTGAAATCATTACACTAAGAGACAAAAAGAAAATGGCTTTAGAGAAACCAAGAGTAAGATGCAAGGCATAAAATGTCTTTTCAAGACATGCAAAAGACACCTTTCAACTGGAAGCTGACTCAGGGAAAAGAAATAGTCTCAAAGAAATACATTCCTGGTCTATCAGAGAAAGAATCTGGTGTCATTAAGTTTGGAAAGATGACGAGTTGCACAGACAAGCACCTCTCAGGCTACTGGGGAATGTCTGAGAATAGGGGAATGCCTGAACTCCCATTTTTCCCTTGAGTTCCCAGAACTGTTTATTTTATTATTACTATTATTATTATGTGCTTCTTTCTGTTCAGAAAATAATATCTTAAACAGTGAAGAGGAGCTTGTTCCTCCAAAGTCTTTAGCAGATGGAACTTGGACACTTCCCTATCAAGTTGATGATTTGATATAGACAGGTCTCCTATTTAGGTTAATGTGCTCAAAAAACTCCTTTCTGCACTATGTTTCCATAACTTCCCAGGACAGGAGAGAGGACTGTCCTCCACTGGAGCACATTAGCATGTAAAATGCATGCCAGCGTTGGAAGAGTAGGTAATTTATGGCTTTACTTTGTAGCATATTGATTAGATGTCTGTTGGATAAGGTAAAAAAAGAATTTCAAACACTGATCCCTAGATTATTCTCTGCTGTTTTGGAGAAGTTTTATTTTAAATTAAACATTTATAGGATTGCTAGTCTGGGAAATGCCCACCAGAACCCAGGCCTCCTTCACTTTCTAAGGAGCTAAACATTGCAGATGAGTGTTTAAAGACATTACCTGGAGGTGGGACCAGCCTAGACCCCCTTCCCTGTCTGGCCATCTCTTAAAAAAGCAAAGTCAGAGATTAATTTTATTTAAATGGTCATATGCCAGTGCTGTGGTTGGCATGCTATGAAAGGCTGGTATAGCTTTATGGTTTTAAGGGGTATTGAAAAACATACATAGAAGAGTAATGATAATATATTCCATGGTGAAAGAAAAATAAATCATAATTTCTGCTGGCTGTAAAACAGAATCCATTACTCATGACAGAATAGTGACTTGATGGCAATACAGAACTACTTTTCTGTGAAAAGGAAAAAACTTGTATTCTAAAGCTCTTCTTAGGCCTGGGCAAAAGAGTGTAACAAAAAGCAAGGCAAATTCACGTACGGTTGCAGTGCATTTAGCAATTGCTTTCTTAATTATGGAGGCAAACAATGAAGCCTTAAAATTTCTCCTACCTTTGAAGTCTGCACACTTTCTGGAAGGTATGCTGTAGATAAAAACAGGTTGAGCCCAACACCAACAGCACACATCTGGCTACATTCTTATCTGAATCCAGAGCTTTCAGCATAGGTATTAGTCAGTAAAGACATTTTGTCTGTGAGTTAAGAACATTTTTACAGGAACATGTTTACAATGGCACAGCTTTGCAGCTGCAGAAAGTTTTAGTAGGACAACAAGATTCCAGGTAAGATTCGTGGCACCACTTACTCTGATTTCATGAATTTGCATTCTCTTCATGTTGTGTTTGAGATCCCAAAGTGATATTTCAAAACTCTCTGTAAAAACTAAGCAGCATCTGAACAGTGTTTTTATAAATAATTTTGAAAATATGCAGATCCAGATCGTGGAAGCAGAAATAGCAGAGTATGCCTCTCCATTTTATTTTCACCATCATTAATTTCTAGTTATTAACAGCTTCAGCTAATTCCACTGTTCTGAAGCAGAACATCATAATACAAAAACTGGACCCATATTCAGTGTGGAGCCAGGCTCTGTGTGTTCTAAGCAGCTGTGTAGCTGGTAAATCTCCTGCTGTAGGTTGTAGTCCTTATCATTCCACATCATCTCTCCCAGGTAATTTGTGCACCGGCATGCAGCAGCAGTTAAATGAAAAAGCCTTTAGGCAATCCTCCGAACCTGAAGGTGAAGCACATGCTGCACAGGAGGCAAAATTGAGAAACGAAAAATAAAAATGTCACTGCAGAACACGTAAGAGAAATCCATAATTTTTTCTATTTTAAGAAGTGTTACAGGAAAATCCTGCTGAGGGAATAAGCAGGATGAAATTTCAGCAGAAGCTGGGCAAATGTCCCTTATCTTCCTGAATAAAAGTTATCTGTATTGTTAGGTAAATTGATCATTTATTTTTTTTAATTATGTTATATTGATGCACTAAACATTATTTACATGATTCTGAAAAAACCCTATTTGTGCCATGAATGGGTTATTTTGTCTCCTCTGATATGGTGGCATGTTTGGGGAGAAGCATGAAAGCTCTGCTCAGGTGGGACTTACAAAGTATCTCAGGACAGGAGAGCAGAGTGTGCAGTGGGACGAGTATCCTCAGTCACTTGTGGGAAGAGCAGGACTTGCAGCATCATTCTAATGCACATCACAGTAGGATTCGGGAATTTTCAGCCAAATGATGAGAAAAAGCATTTCAATTTTCCATTAATAAAAAAATCCATGAAAATTAGAATTTTACTTTATTATTTATCAGAATGAAACTCTAAAATAAACTCTACTAGTTCAGTGGTAGTTCACTTGTCTGAGGCATGGGAAACCTGTGTTCCAGTGTGTCTCATAGGATGATTCTGTTTCTCAGATATGAGTCCATTAGGTTTATACTTTGAATGAATTAGTGTTTCCAGACCTTCCCAGACATTATCTGTTCAGTCATGACTATGTTAAGGAAAATGGGCAGGCTCTTTTGTATGAAGGGAATTTCCAAGAAAGGATGTCTTTCTAAGATATGTTTTATGCCGTGATCATCTTTGACAGCTAAAATAGCCAAAAATATATTACAGCATCTCTGAGGTAACTCTGCTTTGGGCCTTTCTGAGTGCTAAGAACCAGGGTGGCATGAAGCTGAATTTGCTTCTACTTTGTTCCTTGTCTTGCCTAGATCTGATGCTCTGTATTTTGGAATGTTCTTTTTCTTCCTATAGTATGAGATCTTGTACTCCTGGCTCCTGTAAACCGGTTTATACCAAATCAAAGTTTGGGACTGGTTACAGGCATGTTGCATAGAGTCAGCAAGGAGTACTAGATTAAAATGAATTTGACACACCACTTAATGTTAACTTCATCTATATTAAAACTTCAGTAGTTGCCTGGTAGTATTATTTCTTTGCCAGTCTTTCACTGCTTCTATCCTCCGGGTAGAAGGCCCTCTTGCACTGCAAAAGCTGTATTACTACTGTGTGGTGATAAAACTAGTAAGTTGTGCTCCCCACCTCTTCAAAGTGAAATAGCTATTGTTAAGAAGTATAACCTCAGGTAATAGGAAGTACATAAGGTGTTTAGTGTGATTTCCAGAGAACCTCTCGGTGAGCTGGGAATGAGAAAGAGAAATTTCAAAATCACACCCATAATGAATTAGCAAAAAAAGTAATTTCCTCTAGCATAAACAATTGTAGAGATACATAAAAAGAAGAACTCACCATGCCTTTACCTTTGTTTGCACAAAGTAACTGGACAATAAACAATAAAACCTTGTGAAATCCTGGAACTTCTCCAATAAAATATCATGTCATTCTGACAGTAAGAAGTGGAAGAGAATAGTTTTTATCTTTGCCTTAGTGCAAAGGAAATTATGAGTCTGTTTTCAAAAACGTCTGCAGAGTATGGGTGTCATTTTATATTACTTTTCAAAAGCAATTCAGCTGCTTGACCCAGTCTGTAGGAGATTTAGGTAACTAAATCCAATAGACCTCTGGAAAACAGAACCTGTTTCTTAATGACATGCTAGAGCAGTGTGGTAACTACCATGTGGACCTTTCCAGATAGCCTCCTTCCCTCAAAGCTGTCCTCATTTATCAGTAGAACAAGAAGGAATTAAGTGTAAGCACTCTGAGTATTAAGACATTGTAATATTATATAATGTCTGGTTAGGGTTAAGGTTAGATTATAATCTAATGAATTAATAATCCAATAAAATATACCCTGGTGTTCTGATGTCCAGGTATGTGTTTTTTTTGGTTGTAACCCCTCCAGCAGTTGAGGACCCTTAGGTTTCAATTTATGAAATATAGTTAAGAAATTGGATCTTGGAGACCTTGGTGCCTCTCATGTCATTTGTTCTTTGTAAAATGGCAAAAATATAGTTGAGAAACTTGTAGACCAGAAATATAAGGAATTATATTTGTCAAGAGGTTGTTTGTAGCTGAAGATAACTGCAGATTATATCCTATCATTAGGGTTTTTTGGCTTTATGTAGTAGTAAAACAGGTTGCTTATCATGTTTTAATTTTCTATGTATTGCAGTAAGTTAAGAGCTTTGAATGAGAAAAAACATGGATAAAATAACCAAGATCTTGTCCAAGCAAGTTGTTCCAAATGAGTCTTTCATATTGTTCCCTTTTTGAATACTTTTTTTTTTTATTTAGAACCCCCTTGTTTTTTTTTTTTAACTGGTCTTTATTTTACTGATGTGAGAGGTCGCCAAATGTGTCTCAGAAACCAAACAGTATATTAACATCTACTGATTTCTCCTTATCTATCATGTTCATAATGTCTTCAAACATGAGATCTCTTGCCCGATTTTATGCCTCCCATCTTTAATCAAGCTGTGTCTTCCCAGCTGTTGTCCATCTTTAAGATAGTTCCTAGGGATGAGCTCTGTTAAATTACTCACTTCTAAGGTAGGGGACGAGACTGTCTCGAAATTTGCATTTGTAGCTCCTTTGCCCACAATAGCCCTTATGAATGTCAAGTCTAGAAAATGTAAAAATTTGACTGCTATCATAGGAAACTGATGGTTTTCCAATTGAATCTTTAGTGGTGAATGTTATCTGCTACTTTCAAGTCCTTTAAAAATGGAATCATTTTATGAAAAGATCACATTAAAAGTCAGTGCATGAGTTTCAATCCTCATTTTCTTAAAAGCATATGGAGATAAGAATATGGATGATGTTTTCCTAAAAACACTTGGGCCAAATAAGATCACAGACTGCATTATTCACATGTAGAACTGAAAAACTTAGTATCTTTTAAATTTTATGCTTCTTCAGTTTATAAAACAAACCAGTTTGCTTAATAATGATCTTTGACATTAGTATAAAGATAACTAAATACGCAACTAGATTCTTGTTAGTAAAAATAGAGCTTCCAACAGCACATAAATCGTAACATTATTTTTAGAATATACATCACTTCTAAATTTGTAATTTGTCAGATTAACTTTAAAACTATTTAGGTAAAACTTTAGATGACTTGAGTATCACAGGTTATTTTGTTAAAAGTAAAACAGTGGAAGATTTTCATCATTGTTGGTGTCTGCACATACTGTAGGTAGTTTTTCTTATTTACAAATGATGTCATATTATTGTTAAAAAATACTAATAATAATTAAAGAAAAGGACAAAATGCTCTCCTGCAACACTCAAAGCAATTTGTAGGATTAGTTCTGTACGAACAGAGTTCAGTCCCTGTATTTGTAATGGCTAAAACTGAATTAGCTAGGATTATATTTAAACAATATTAACTGTAGCAGAAAATTTAGGTTAGTGAAGAGCTTCTGTATGAGATGAGTTTATAAAATAACATGGAGTGTGGTGAGATTTTGTATCTAATGCAACGGAGTTCCTGTTGCACCATGCTAATCAGACTCTTTGAGGCATGACAAGTAGCAGCAACTATGAACACAACAGCAAGGGTGCAGGATTAAGTAATTAGAGCCATGTTTAGGAGGGTTTGAAAGATAAATTCAGGTACATGTGCCCAGCTATTCTATAAAGTCCATAAAATTAATTTTTCTCATGTCTGGCTAGAAGAGCAAGCACAGTAGCATTTTGGTTATGTTATCTTTAGTTTTTAAATTTTGTTCAAGGATGCCTGAATACACCTGTGCTTTCAAGATACATTTTTCAGGCCCAAAGGAAAGATCAGTGGGTTGATTAATAAGGCATTTGTATAACAGTGGTTAGAAAATAGTTTAAAAGAAGGTTCATTTTAGCCGGGCATTGTTTTCAGGTGATTGATTTTTTTTTGTAGTTTAAGTGGGAGATGCGAGCTTAAAAACTGAGACAGGAGGGCCACCTTGAGGATTTTCTTGAAGCATGTCCCTTAGCAGAAATGAGAATTAATTGTGAGTGCTAATTGCATACAGTTTATGTTCTTGCTTGTGTATGCCTAAGATGTATTAAATATCATATTAAACATACATATTCTATAGAAAATGCAATGAAAAGATAATATGCTATGACAAACATCTATAAACATAAAAGAAAATTTGGAACTCAACTTTTATAGACAGATTTTAAAATATTTTTTCTTATCATTATCAAGCAATCAAGATGAGATATTTTTCTTGACAGTGCTAGGTATCATTTGTTAGTCATAGAGGCACTGAGTCTATATGTGAAGTCCAGATGGACTATGACTTCCAAGGCAACTTGTCATGGTTTCAAAACAAAGCTCATTTACATGACCTAGGGCTTAAACAAATTAAATATACAGACAAATTATCTGTGATTTAGGATTTTTAGTATTAGATATCCTTTTATTGTGCCCATCTGAGATAGAAACTATATCCTAAAAAGGGATCCCCCAAACTGTAGCTCTGAATCAGAAATGAACATCAGTCACTGCTAAAGATCCACATTTGTGTGGATTCATTGGGGTAAATCCACCTGCAGGATTTAGGGTACTTTTCCCAGGACTTTGGCACTACAATGTTGATTTTCATCACATCCAATGTTTATCACTCTGTTCTGCACTAAAAATCCATGGGCTGATGTTAAATGTCTATGGAAAGTTTTAAATGGAATCTGTAACACAAAGTACTGCTCGGTGAGGCAAATACACATGCCATTACAGATAAGAGGAGGGCATTACAAAATAACCAGTTTAGCTTGTAGTTTCAAAAACAGAGGTGAAGAGTGGCCTTTCCTGCCCTATGATTAAGGTCCATCGTGTTGCTTGAAGACAAAGATTTGAACTTCACTAGAAAATTGTACTGAGGTATCTTATTTTGGAGGGAATGCTCTTTTGTAAAAGCAGATCCTCAACTTTACCTATTCCAGTGATGAGTGAAAGTGAATATTGTTGTCATGTTTTTCACTAATTTCATTGTTTTGTCTTGGCCTGGTTTAATAGCATTGATCAAGAAAGATTGAGAAGAAGGTGAAAAGGGAAGAAGGTGAAGGGACTCTTCAGTTTATGTCTGGAGCTGGCTGTCTCGGGTATCTGCAGGCAGGGACCCATTCAGTCCCCCAGTGGCAGTAGTTTGGAACACAGGCAGAAGTTGTAGAGATGTAAAAGCTTCACTGATGTAGTTAGTTGCCACAACCTCCCTGGAGTTGAAGAGAATTAGTGGACCTGGAGCATCACAACCTTCAACTTTACTATTCAAATTCTCACCAATTCTCACTTTGGTGTGTAAGCCTCTTAATAGTCTTAAATATGTATACTGAATTAATATTTCATGTTGTCAAGGGTAGTAAAGTTCATCACCCAAGACAGACAAATGCATTAATAGGCACTATAGTAATTACAGTAGATTTGGTTTTAACTTGTATCAAAAAAAAAAATCATCATTCATCAACAGCAATGGATCTATTGGTTTTTTATCATGCATGAGTCATTGCTAATAGGTGAGCGAGCAGATAAACACTCCTCTGCCAGGTTATGAGTACTATGAGATATTCTGAGTGACTTACTGATAGGTAAAAATATTAGATATCTTCTTATACTGCATATAGAAGACACTATGTCTGAGAAGGGAGTAGAGTTTTAAAGAAACTTGACAACAAAACCCTACCTTTGTCTGAGGAGATCAGTGACACAGAAAAAGATTTGGTGGAGGGAAATGATAATACTCCTTAAACTTGAATTGAACTTCTTTTCTCCATGCATCTCAAGGCATAAATATGTTCCAAGCAAATTTTTAAAGCTTTCAATTGCAATCAGCAGATGAAGTTACATCTGCTTTGCATCCATCCAGTTTACATCACTGCAGAATTTGGCACTGTTACTCTAGCAAGTTCTTACAGGGAAGACATTTAATTACTGGCATGCTTTTATTTATTTATTTTTGTTTAAGATAAAATAATGATGAAACAACTGGATTTTATTCACTTACTTAAATGCATTTCTTGGGCCACTCATTAAACCATAACATTAAAATAACAGGGAGAACCATCTGGCTTTTTGAAGTTTTTTTCAATACATTACCAAACCACACAGAGTATTTTACCAGGAAATAATGTCTTCCTGGACAGTCTGGATTTTTTTTCCACATGTATGAAGGGAAATTGTCTATGTTCTTATCCATTTCTCACTTCAAACTAACTGGCTATCTTGTGATGAAGAATGCAGAATAATATCACTGCACTTTGTACATGTTTATCTAAAGGGAAAATGACCCAGCTGTTTGTGTACAATTATATTCCATGCATATTTTAAGCTGACTGCTTTAAGATGTTTCCATTGCCTGTATATGATCTGGTCACTTGACTTATCAAAAATGAAAGTTGAAGGATGAGCAGAACTACTGGATTGAACGAGTTATGGAAAGGTCTCTCATGAAGTCACACGCAAATCTGCAGAATCAAAGATCTGTCTGTCTGAAACCTTGTAAACCAGGAATAGTTCCATTTGAGTAGCTCTGCATAAAAATATGACAGATGGTTTCTAAGTTTTTGTTCTTAAAGGTGAAGACAAATTTTGAACGTGATGCTTTAAGCATTTGAGAATATTACATTCATGTAATATTTTAAGTGGTTTGAAAAGGTTATCATCTAACAGAAACTAAGACTGAGAACCCTTAATTTCAGACTGCCAAGTCCCACACAACCTTCTGCCAGAAAATGGGGAGGAAGGGAAGGTAGGGAAGGTAGGGAAAGTAGGGAAAGGAGGGAAGGTAGGGAAGGTAGGGGAGGTAGGGAAGGAAGGGAAGGAAGGGAAGGAAGGGCCCAATAAAATCCGGTGTATCAGTCCAAAAAGGACTTTGGAATACAGACCAGATTTACAACAAAATGAGAGAGGTTTAGAAAATATTCTGGTTCAAAGCCCAAGCTCATCATTATGCCAGTTTTATATAGTTAAAATAGGAATACATGGATAGACCCACCATCACCTACATGCTCACCACCCTTTCACTCTCCTAACAACTCAGTTCTGCTCAGTGATTACATGGAAGCAGGCTTTGGAAACATGGACTGCACTGCAGATTCATTGAGTGGATGTAAAAATGGTATCATAAGTTCTTTTATCAATGTTTTACTATCAGACTGGAAGGATGCTTTAGAGGTATATTGGCCAGTGCTGTGGATGATAAAATAAAAACACGCTTATTACAGTTGCATATGGGGTGAGTTACACAGAAAGACAGGATTAAAATTAAAAATGAACAAACTGAGGAAATGGTTCAGGAAGAAAACCAGATGCAACTCAAATGCAAACTTTTTCACTTAGGCAGGAATAATCAGCTGCATGAACAGACTGAGAAATGACAGTCTATGCAACAGTTCTGCTGAAGAGCTCCTATGGGTTATAGCAGATACCCAGACAAATCCAAGTCACCAATGTTGTGATGTTGAGAAAAAGATAAGTATATTATGTGCACTGAGAGTGTCATGTGTAAGCCACACACTTTCTGCTATTACTGCTTCTGCTGCTTTAGTTACCTATATCACACCTACCCTAAGAGTCTTTGCTCTATCTAATGTCTCATCCACCCTAAGGGCCAAGTTGATGAAAATGAGAAGAGGAACAGGAAAAGTCAGAGATCTGAACAGTACTGTCTGTGAGCAACTGCTTGTGGTGGAGGCAGAGTACTTTAACTCAGAAAACAAAGAAGACTTAGGAGAAATTAAATTTACTGAAAGTCTTCAGATACATAAGCTAGATATACAAGCTAGATACACAGAAACATACAAACTAGGTGCAAAGAGGGAAGATCTTAACTGTTCCCTGTTCCTGTGTGAACCATATGAACATTAAAGCCCCAAGAGAGTTGAAGCACTTCACTGGTGCTTCTAACAACAATCTGAACAAATGTCTGTAAGGCTACATCACTTACTGTGTTCGAAGAATGAGGTTGAAGTAGGTTATCCTCTGGTATCTTTCCTAATCTATTTTTCTATTACATTAACTGAAAAGGCAGCAACAATCAAAATTTTCTAGGCTAGCAAGGTCCAGTGATTATTCTAGTAGTAACCAAATGTTCCTCCAAGTGTACGTGGATGGAAACTGTCACTGATGCCACAGAAACCATTGCCAACAGATGACCAGAGCATAACAGGGTCTCTTAAGCCATCTGCTGCTGAATTTCCAATTTTTGTTGTTTTCTTGATGAACTTTATAAAACTGTTAATTTTTTCTACCAGGGCCCAAGTTATTTTCTAAAGAGGTAGTGATGGATGGTCATCACCACATTAGGTACTGGTAGCATTTCAGTATCAAGAAATTCAGTGTGATATTTATGAATAAGCTTTCAAGTGAAAAAACACACAGCATTCAGAGGTTTTCTAAATACTGATCATCTTTTAAGCCAATTGCAAAATTGGGGTTTTTTTATACCAGAAGAAAACAGACTTTGGTTTGAAGATCTGATCTGTATTTTTGCCTGCTTTACATTGTTGAATGATGTCTTTTGGCCAGAGTGAAAATGCTCCTTTTTTAATAAGTGCTTGTCCTAGTTCATCTTCCTTCTCATTTTGCCCTGTAAATTTGTGGGTCTTTTAGCAATACAGTATCCTGAGTCCTTGGATAAATATTGAAAGAGTAGGCAAAACTCATAAAGCTGAAAATTAATACAAAATAGAACTGTGTAGTTGTCTGTTCTTTTTTATAGAATATTTGAATTAGTAAGTAATTTTAATTTTAAAATTACATGTAAATATATATGCATTTATTCTTCTGACATACCTGCAAATGAGTTTGCTATGAAAGCTACTGAAATGTTGCTACATGTTTCAGATGTGCATGTTGTGTGTACATAAATATATATGCATGCTATGCATCTCATTTTAGTTCCATGCTGGCTATTTAATTTAAGATAAACAAAATTCTGTTTAATCTTTTTTTACATCTATAAATAGTGTGGATATAAGTGCTTTTTGTTCTCATAAAATTTTTGGAAGAAAGAATAAGGTAAACACAGATATTTTTTTCCTTCCATATTTTGAGTTAATGATTTTTTAAAAAGAACATCTTTGTCCTAAATCAAAACCACACAGCCTGTCAATGGCTTTTGGTGATTTAGAAAACAACTGTGGATCATATGGCATACAAAGGAAGAATGAGTTCACTAAAACTACCACCAAACAGAATTTTAGAAGCAGAAATAGAACTGGGTAGGAAGTGGTTTTCCTGTCCCGCGAAAGTTTTCGAGATCTCGTTTTTCCCATTATGCCTCAGAATGAATCCAAGGCCCACCAAAGATGAGAGAGTGAGAAAGATAACAAAGCCCAGGTCTGACAAAACAAGAGAAACGTAATGGGTGAGCTCATGGCATCCATATTTAAGTAGCTGGTTAGGTAGGGCACTTCCCTGGGACAAGGACACCAAGGTGGATGCCCCTGTTCTGACCCCAGCCTGGGTCCTGGATGTCCCCCTGGATGACTGAGAGTCTTCAGCTCACTGCACATTATATTTGCAGTATAGTCAGTTACTAGAGTATCAATTACTTTGATGCATGTATCTTCCATCTTTGTAAAAATTTTGGTGATGATAAAGTGCTACTTCCAACATAAAAGTTTTCCAATCCTGGGAAATCTCTGCCCTTTTTCGGGTCTTACAGAAGCAGTGTTTACTCACAAGCTCAGAGGGTGTAAAATTTACTGTCAGTGTTCTAGTGGCTGCACATGACCCAGGAAAAAAAATCTTGGTCCCAAATCCTCAAAGGCATTTAGGCATCTAACTCCCACTGAGACACAAAGACCAGAACAAAAAATTAGAAAAAATAATAACAAAAAAATTATTTGGGTATCACCACTCTGAGCTTGCAGACATCTGGGATCTGCAATGGAATCCAGATGGACTATTTCTGTCTCAGTCTCTGAAGCATAGGTGTATATTGAACTGAATTTGATGACTGAGCCTCAGCAATATGCTGTGCCATCAGAGAGCAGTCAGTCACATGCTGAGGGTGATGGAGAGCCACCCTGTCCTGAAGAAGCATTGAAGAGCTTCTTGCAGCTTCAGAAAGAGTGTCTATGCTGTACAACAGCAATGGATTACAATAGCTGGCCCAAGCCTGCCTTCGTTGCCACATCTGCACTACTATTGACATTTCATAAGACTGAAGTTAATGCATTTATTCCTGCCCAAGGGCAACTTAGATGTTTTACTGCAACCTAAGCATACACAGTGCAGAGAGGAGCACACACAGCTCCTTTGCTAACTCTTCAGGCTTGAAAAGAGAATAAGCAGAACAATGAAAGCCCTCTGGCACCAGAGCTGTTATAACTGCACTTGAAGCTGCAGACTTTATTTTCCAGCTATGGTGCCACCATATTTAAATACAACTGTTATTCTAAAGCTGTATTAAGACAGGGTAGCTGCACTTCCTTCATCCTGCTCACATCAGACCTTCCAACAACCATTTCAGTTGCAGAGGTGAGGAAGGCAGCCCATCCGTTAATAGCAAGCCTGTCTCCAGTTGATAAGCTAGATCCCTGCTGCTTCCTTTCCGGTGACATCACTGTTTAATTTCTCTAGATTTCTTCTGACATGAAATCATGATATCACTATTGCAGAGAGCATGGCCCTCAGGCAATAATTAAGAGTAATGCTAATGCTCCAGGTAAATGGAGTGATTTCTGGAGAAGTAAAATGAAATCTGTTTGCTCTCTTTTTTGTTCCTTGTTGATATAATTTCATTCCAAATCACTTGATGGCAAAAGATGACTGAATACTTTAAACAACATCGTTCTCACAGAGTAGAAAGAGAACATGTGGTCTGCTGCACAGCTGTGTTCAACCCACCCACTCTATGCAGAGTGTAGATCAGCCTTACTTTCTTATGAGGGTAATAAGTGTGCACATAGAATGAAATTAAGAACCCTTCCAAGTTCCGGGCCAGGTGCTGGGCAGATGTACAGTAAGGGAGGGACTGTAGGCAAGCACTGAGGAGAAATCTCTTGTAGCCCACCGGGCAGTTGCAGAAACCCACAAGGAAGTGTCATCCAGGTCTGTGGCTTACCTGGGTGCCCACAACAGAAGAGCTGTGTGATTACATTGCTCCTTTGCTTTCATGCATGGAGCTAACTGCCACAGCTGCAGCTCTTCTTCTGAGTCAGGCTCTGACACTTATTTGCAGAATGAATCTCAGAAATGAGCAAGGGGCTGGATTTGTCTCCTGGTAGCTGTTACTGACTTTTATTAGTACTTCATTTTAAGACAACTATACGAAAAGAGCTATCCGAAATCTGCATTCTGTTGTTGGCATTCAGTACGTAGCCTTTCACATGTGAGTTTTAATATGTCATGTAAAAAATGATGAAGACTACACCTAATAAAATGAGCTGTTTATACACATTTACTATATAATCCAGATCATCACTTCCAGTTAACTAGCTGCATTGAAATTTGCAGTGACTGATGAACTACCAAAGAGAACAGCAGTTAGGCTGCTATTATGAGATGTCCATGGCACTCATTTGGCTTCATGGAATGCATTAGTATTAACACAGTCTACTATTTTATGTAAATATATTTTTAATGCTATTTAAAATGAACAATGTGGAAAAAAGCCAGAATATGTCTATTCTTCTCAAGTCCCAATCTTTGTCTTCTACTTATTTTTTTTGTTCCTTTTTTTTTAGTAGTTGAAAAGAACAACAATGACATCCAGTGGCTGTAAAATTCTCCAACTTTTTTTTTTCTTCCATATTTGACACCATACCTAGTGTAAAAAATAGATTGGTCTTAAAACTGTTTTAAACTAAGACACAAATTTTAAGAATTTTATCTTTAATAAATGCTGAATAGAAGTGCAAAGCCTTAGCACGTCACCTTGAGACATTTTACAGTAGACATTTTTTAGAATATATGAATGGTCTTTAGACATTTTGATAGCATTGAAATAAGTACAATGAATTTTTAGTAGAACTCTGAACCCAGTTAAAGTCAGAATAATCTAGGTTGGAAAAGACCTTTAAGATCATTGTGTTCAACCATTAGTCCTACTCTGACAGGTCCACTACTAAGCTATATCCTCAAGCACCACAACCATATGGCTTTTAAGTACATCCAAGGGTGGTGCCTCAACCACCTTCCCGGGCAGCCTGTTCCAGTGCCTGACAATACCTTCAGTGAAAAAAATTNCCCAATTAGGTGTTATCTGCAAACTTACCGAGGGTGCATTCTATCTCCTCATCAAGATCATTGATAAAGATGTTAAACAATACTGAGCCCTGAGGAACTACACTTGTGACCTGCCACCACCTGGATTTAATTCCATTGACCACCCCTATTTGGGCCTGGCCATCCAGCCAGTGTTTTACCCAGCAGAGCATATGCCCATCCAAGCTATGAGCAACCAATGTTTTCATGAGAATGCTGTAGGAAACGGTGTGGAAGGCTTTACTGAAGTCCAGGCAGACAACACCCACAGCCTTTCTCTCATCCACTAGGTGGATCAACTTGTCATAGAAAGAGTTCAGGCTCATCAAACAGGACCTGCCTTTCATGATCCCATGCTGATTGGGCCTGATCATGTGGTTGTCCTGTATATGGTATGTAATGGCATTCAGGATGATCTGAGACACAACCTTCCTTGGCATTGAGTCATACTGACAGGTCTGTAGTTCCCCAGATCCTCCTTTCATCCCTTCTTGTAGAAGAGCATCACATTTGCTGCCCTCCAGTCCACTGGTACCTCCCCAGTTAGCCAGGACTGCTGGTACATGATGGAGAGGCTTGGTAACACTTCTGCTAGCTCCTTCAGTACTCTTGGGTGTAACTCATCTGGCCCCATAGACTTGTTTATGTTTAAGTGCTGTAGCAGGTCACTATTTCCTCTTGGATTGTGAATGTCTCATTCTGGCCCCCCTCCCTGTCTTCCAGCTCAGGGGGCCAAGTGTCTAGGGAACAATTAGTTCTACTGCTAAAGACTGAGGCAAAGAAAGCATTAAGCACCTCATCCTGTTCCTCAGACCTTGTCACTATATTCCCCCTGCATCCAGTAAAGGGTGGAGATTCTCCCATGCCCTCCTTTTGTTGTTAATGCATTTGTAGAAACATTTTTTAATTGTCTTTAACAGCAGTAGCCAGATTGAGTTCTAGCTGGGTTTTGTCTCTCCTAATTTTCTCCCTGTATAACCTCACTACATCTTTGCAGTCCTCATGAGAGGCTGCCCCCTCTTCCAAAGGCCAGAAACTCCCCTTTTGCTCCTGAATTGCAGACAGAGCTTTCCATTCAGCCAGGTCTGTCTCTTCCCCATCAGCTCTTCTTTCAGCACGCTGGGACAGTTGCTCCTGCATCTTGAAGATTTCATTCTTGAAGTATGTCCAGCCTTCCTGGACTCCTTTATGTGTCAGGATGGCCTCCCAAGAGACTTTGTAAATCAGTCTCCTGGACAGGTCAAAGTCTGACCTCCAGAAGTCCAAATTTTACTGACCCCCCTCTTTAATTCGCTAAGAATTGAAAACTATAATTTCATG
>VWZY01002480.1:68407-143037 GCA_013399075.1 Chloroceryle aenea
TGCCCTGTTCAGAAGCAGCAGGTCCAGGAGGGCACCTTCCTTCACTGGCTCCCTCACCACCTGCTTCACCTTACCCTAAGAAAAATTAAATACAGATTCCCATAAATACTGAAAAGGGAAGTGAAGTGGTAAACTCNACTTCCAGTTAACTAGCTGCATTGAAATTTGCAGTGACTGATGAACTACCAAAGAGAACAGCAGTTAGGCTGCTATTATGAGATGTCCATGGCGCTCATTTGGCTTCATGGAATGCATTAGTATTAACACAGTCTACTATTTTATGTAAATATATTTTTAATGCTATTTAAAATGAACAATGTGGAAAAAAGCCAGAATATGTCTATTCTTCTCAAGTCCCAATCTTTGTCTTCTACTTATTTTTTTTGTTCCTTTTTTTTTAGTAGTTGAAAAGAACAACAATGACATCCAGTGGCTGTAAAATTCTCCAACTTTTTTTTTTCTTCCATATTTGACACCATACCTAGTGTAAAAAATAGATTGGTCTTAAAACTGTTTTAAACTAAGACACAAATTTTAAGAATTTTATCTTTAATAAATGCTGAATAGAAGTGCAAAGCCTTAGCACGTCACCTTGAGACATTTTACAGTAGACATTTTTTAGAATATATGAATGGTCTTTAGACATTTTGATAGCATTGAAATAAGTACAATGAATTTTTAGTAGAACTCTGAACCCAGTTAAAGTCAGAATAATCTAGGTTGGAAAAGACCTTTAAGATCATTGCCAGTGCCTATTAGTCCTACTCTGACAGGTCCACTACTAAGCTATATCCTCAAGCACCACAACCATATGGCTTTTAAGTACATCCAAGGGTGGTGCCTCAACCACCTTCCCGGGCAGCCTGTTCCAGTGCCTGACAATACCTTCAGTGAAAAAAATTTTCATTAAACCTCCCCTGGTGCAGCTCAAGGCCATTCTCTCCTGTTCTACTTCTAGTTACTTGTGAGAAGAGACCAACACCTACCTCTCCATCTCCTTTCAGGTAGCTGTAGAGTGATAAAGGATCCCCCAGCCTCCTTTTCTCTGGAGTAAATAGCCACAGTTCCCTCAGATGTTCCTCTTAAGACTTGTGTTCCAGGCCCTTCATCAGCTTCTTTTCTCTTCTTTGGACCCGCTCCAGTACTTCAATGTCTTTCTTCTATGGAGGTGACCAAAACAGAACACAATACTCGCCTCACCAGTGGTGAGTGTAGAAGGACAATCACATTCCTGCTCCTGCTGGCCACACTATTTCTAATACAAGACAGGATGCCATTGGCCTTCTTGGACACCTGGGCACACTGCTGGCTTATATTCAGCCACTTCTCCATCACCACCCCCAGGTCCCTTTCTGCCAGACAGCTTTCCAGACACTCTTCCCCAAGCCTGTAACATTGCATGAGGTTGCTGTGGCCCAAGTGCAGGACTCAGCACGTGGCCGTGTTGAAGCTCATACAATTGACCTTGGCCCCTTGATCCAGTCTTTCCAAGTCCCTGTGTGGACACTCCCTACTCTCAAGCAGACCAACACTCCCACCCAATTAGGTGTTATCTGCAAACTTACCGAGGGTGCATTCTATCTCCTCATCAAGATCATTGATAAAGATGTTAAACAATACTGAGCCCTGAGGAACTACACTTGTGACCTGCCACCACCTGGATTTAATTCCATTGACCACCCCTATTTGGGCCTGGCCATCCAGCCAGTGTTTTACCCAGCAGAGCATATGCCCATCCAAGCTATGAGCAACCAATGTTTTCATGAGAATGCTGTAGGAAACGGTGTGGAAGGCTTTACTGAAGTCCAGGCAGACAACACCCACAGCCTTTCTCTCATCCACTAGGTGGATCAACTTGTCATAGAAAGAGTTCAGGCTCATCAAACAGGACCTGCCTTTCATGATCCCATGCTGATTGGGCCTGATCATGTGGTTGTCCTGTATATGGTATGTAATGGCATTCAGGATGATCTGAGACACAACCTTCCTTGGCATTGAGTCATACTGACAGGTCTGTAGTTCTCCAGATCCTCCTTTCATCCCTTCTTGTAGAAGAGCATCACATTTGCTGCCCTCCAGTCCACTGGTACCTCCCCAGTTAGCCAGGACTGCTGGTACATGATGGAGAGGCTTGGTAACACTTCTGCTAGCTCCTTCAGTACTCTTGGGTGTAACTCATCTGGCCCCATAGACTTGTTTATGTTTAAGTGCTGTAGCAGGTCACTATTTCCTCTTGGATTGTGAATGNTGAAGTGGTAAACTCTACACGTTTTTCCAAGGTTCTGTGAACAAGGCTGGAAGTGGGAGGAATCTACCAGCCTGTAGGTCAATCCACTAATGCAATTTAATTTCACTGCTGATAAACATTGAAAAAAAAAATTAATAACAATTATATAGGAGTTTATTTGAATAAATCGGTTTAGCAGGTAAATTACCAGAGGACTCTAGGAAATGTACCACCCCTTTTTTTTCTTCTATAGACAGCTTTTTTTTCTCACTTCTCTGACTACCTGCACTGTCCACCTTGCAGAACACACAAGAATAGGAGTCTTCCACACTTACAGCTCCTGAGTCATTGGGGTGACCCAGTCCTACTCATTATTGCAGAGCTGAGGATGGCATTCTGAATCTAGTCTCCAGCTCACACAGCGTACACCATCTGAAATACCTCTCTTGGTCTCAGACAGCTTCAGGGCTCCCAAGCTCCCATTCTACAGTAAGTAAATCATTTGGCTTCAGGAGCTGGAAAGAATCTAGGGACTTCCCAGGGAGCCGGATAAACCTGGAGTTGCAACAGGGAATACATGGATTTCAGTTAACCATCAGCATTTTTTAAAAAGATGGATTTATGTGGAGGGAAAGGGATTCAGCAGTTTCTCCTGTGGCCAGTTGGATTTAATGAGACACCTCTTTCTGTGGAGATTTCTTTCCCAATCCAGCAGTCCAGAAGGGATGAGTTAATACATGGGCTGCTATTTTTTGTTACAAAGTCATTCTCCTTTCCGTCAGTTTGGCTTGATGGGGCTCATGTCAGTACATTTGAGAACAGTAAAATCAGTGTGAGAAAACTGACATGTTCTTTAAAAGAAAAAATATAAATTTTAGAAGAATAGTGCTGTGTTTCTGTTCTCCTGGGACTAAGTCTGCACATTGTGCTCTGTGAGATCTGCTGTATCAACAGTATATTTTATTTTCATTCATCTGTCTGCATTTGGCAGAGGTACAAACAGACTGGTTTTACAGCTTGAGAACTATACCTGGATTGACATATCGTCTGCACTAGAGAATAAACTACTCAGCCTTTTCTCTTTGCTAGTGGTGCCTAACAGCTTCTTTCAGCCCAGCATTACTTGGAATTATTTGCTAACTTTCATCAACAAATTTCACTTCATGACCTTCTGAACCTTGAAAATGTCCACAGTCAAAACCTGAAATGATGACACAATTTTTACATATATAAACTGTGTATTCCTTCCCCCTGGTATGATATTCTCCCAAGCAAGAAAATGCATTTGCAATCTTTCCACTCATTGCAGAGACTGGAGAGGAAGCCATGATTCTCCTGGTGTATCTCTTGGTAAAATACAGTTGCAAGTCAAAGAAAAGAAAATTAGCCCTTGATTTCTTCTTAAGATGATATGAATAGCTGGTAAAGTTTCCTTCCAACCACACTTTGGCTACAAGTCTCCATAGGAAACAGGCACAGCCCTGCCAAGAATTATATATGGTTTTATGAGTTCAAAAGCATTATTATTGAGGAAAATTATAGGCTTGTTAATGACCAATGTGATCTGCTTCCCTTCTCTAGCATTGCCTTTGCTACATCTATTGATCAATGGTGAAAAGGAATGGCAGACATGGAATAAAGGTGCTCTAATTATCAATGCATGTATAGCAAAAACGTAATTTTATATTTCTACAGAGATGATTGTGCTTAAGTACAGTAGAAAAAATATGAAGAAGTCTATACTAAAGTGCAGAGTAATTGAGAGCATAATTGAAAGACAGTGCAAAGTCTCTGACACTGCATAATTCTTGAAGGAGAAGAAAAGTCTTCCCTAGGTATATGCAGCACAATTCTACCATTGTGCATTATCCTTTATTTGACTCCAGAACACAACCAAAAAGATAAATCTTCACAGATATGAACTGGCATCATTTTATTGACTTTATTTGGTAAAATCAATTTACAGCTATCATCTTTAGAGCCTCTGTGCCTGTTGTCATCTCCACCACCCACAATAGAGGCCACTTCCTTTCTCCCCTATCTCTTCTGCTCTCTGACTGGTCCCCAGGGATATCCACACAGGGTTCCTGCCCACCAAAGCATGAGGCAGCACCCATGGGGGCAGCACCTCTCCCAGCAGAGAGCCCATGTTTGTTATGGAGTGCACAGTGGAGTACAGTAAGGGAAAACTAGTTTTTTTGATAAAGAATGAAGTGCTCCAGCTTTGCTGGGGAATTACCTAAGTAGTTCCCCTCATCAGTGGGTGTTATGGGCTCGTTTCCAGGTGCATCAAAAGAAGAATAACTGTTTCGTGAAAACAGATTAGTTGGCTTCACTTGCTAAAATATGTGCTCTCCCCTTAGGAAGGAAAAAAAAAATGAATCCATGAATACTTGCAGACACACAGCAGCAACATTTCACTTTTTATTATTGTCATTAACATTTCCTTTGTGCTTACAGTTCCAGTCAAGACTGGGGAACAGATATGTGCAGCCATAGAATAAAAGCTACAGCCCCATCCTAACAAATTTGCAATTTAGAGGCAGCAGATGGACCCAGACAGATGGCAGAGTACAAGGGCACTGTGAGACAGGACTGATTTCAGAGCAGCCTCCTGCTTAACGTTGCTGACCTTGGGTAAGCCTAATGACTGGGTATGGCATGGTATTTGAAGAAGAGGGAAATAACATCAACACCTGGAATTTACAGCCCCTTGTAATAAAAAACCATGACAATTTAGGAGTGGAAATACATATATATAAATGTGTATATGTCAATAATTTTTCTCAGATTTTAGTGTCATGTGAAATATCACACTAGGCAAAATTTCATGGAATAGGTTGGTTTGGAAGGGACTTTTAAAGGCCATGTAGTCCAACCCTTGTGCAATGATCTTCAACTAGATATGAACCTGAATGTTTCCAGAGCTGGGGGGTTCTACCACATGTCTGGGCAAACTATTCCAGTGTTTCACCACCCTCATAAAAAATTTCTTCCTACAGCTAGCCTGAATCTACCCTCTTTTAGTTTAAGACTATTACCCCTTGTCCTATCACTACAGACCCTACTGAAAGGTTTGACCCCTTTAAGTATGGAAAGGCTGAAATAAAGTCTCCCCAGAGCCTTCTCTTCGCCAGTCTGAACAACCTCAGCCTCTCTCAGCTTTTCCTGATAGGAGAGGTGTTCCAGCCCTCTGATCATTTTTGTGGCCCACTCCAACAGGTTTTCTGTCTCTGTTGTACTGAGGACACCAGAGCTGAACACAGTACTTCCAGGTGAGGTCTCACCAGAGTGGAGTAGAGCAGCAGAATCACCTCCCTTGCCATGTTGGCCATGCTTCTTTGGATGCAGATCAGAATACAATTGGTTTTCTGGTCTGCAAGCACACAGTGTCAGCTCATAGGCAGCTTTTTATCCACAAATACAGCCAAATCCTCTCCACAAGGCTTCTCTCAATCCTTTCATCCCTCAGCTTGTATTAATACCAGGAGTTGCNGTGCAATGATCTTCAACTAGATATGAACCTGAATGTTTCCAGAGCTGGGGGGTTCTACCACATGTCTGGGAAAACTATTCCAGTGTTTCACCACCCTCATAAAAAATTTCTTCCTACAGCTAGCCTGAATCTACCCTCTTTTAGTTTAAGACTATTACCCCTTGTCCTATCACTACAGACCCTACTGAAAGGTTTGACCCCTTTAAGTATGGAAAGGCTGAAATAAAGTCTCCCCAGAGCCTTCTCTTCGCCAGTCTGAACAACCTCAGCCTCTCTCAGCTTTTCCTGATAGGAGAGGTGTTCCAGCCCTCTGATCATTTTTGTGGCCCACTCCAACAGGTTTTCTGTCTCTGTTGTACTGAGGACACCAGAGCTGAACACAGTACTTCCAGGTGAGGTCTCACCAGAGTGGAGTAGAGCAGCAGAATCACCTCCCTTGCCATGTTGGCCATGCTTCTTTGGATGCAGATCAGAATACAATTGGTTTTCTGGTCTGCAAGCACACAGTGTCAGCTCATAGGCAGCTTTTTATCCACAAATACAGCCAAATCCTCTCCACAAGGCTTCTCTCAATCCTTTCATCCCTCAGCTTGTATTAATACCAGGAGTTGCCCTGACCCAGGTGCAGGACCTTGCACTTGCAAAGTTTAGAATTCCTAACATCAGTTCCTGCATATGCATTCCTTTTACTCTCATTACTGTTTTTTATTATTAATTTGCCAAACTTGAGCAGTTTTCTCTGTCAAGGTAATCAAGTTTGCTGGTTTTATGGTATAGAGAGTAAATGGATATAGAAGCTTTCATCAGTATATATTCTTTGGAGTGTTTTTATTTAAAAAAAAATAACAAGGTATTTTGTTTTAAAAAGGTACTTTTTGCTTTGCTTAGGATGCCAACTGTTAAAAATAATCAAATGTAAATCTAAAACCTTCTGAAAGCCATTACTTTTTTCTTGAACATCAAAACTAACAAAACCAGCCAGGGATGTCAGTGTAGCATAATAAAGTTGCTTAGGGACTTCTGTTGTCAAACTTCTTCAGAAGTTTTGCAGTTGCTGTATCATAAACAGAAAAACTGGTAAAGTCATTCTAGCTGCAGCTCAGGTCACTCAGGATCTAACCATAACAGCTCCCAGAAAGCCCATTTTTGGTAGCTCAAAACAGTAAAGCTTGAAAGTGCCAAGAGTACAGTAGCTGTGCTTGTAAAACCAACATTTCCAGCTTAACTCACAGGGCAAAGCTTCTTCAGGGCCCATGGCTGTAATAATCTCTGGAGTTAATTTTTTTGTCACAGACATGTTTTTGTTTTAACTGCCTGTCTGTCTTGTGATTCTGCGGATGAGATGCGTCCTTCCTGCAAAGTTCTCATGTAATTCTAAATACCATTTTTCCTTGGCTGTTCACATAGCAGCAGAACCAATTAGACATATAAAGTCTAGTTTATTCCCTCAGTCCAATTATCCTGACTTTGCCTTATGAAGGCACATTTCATAATGCAAGCTACCTGTCTCTTTTTTGCCCTCTTTTATCTAGGACAAAATGGGAGACTTTTTCCTCTGTTCCTTCTGATACTTTGTTAGTCTATTTTATAATTATTATTTTTATTTAATTGTTTATTTATTACTAATGCCATGTAATGAATATTCACCCCTGTTGCTATTTCACACTTATTGAGTGTGGTACATTGAACTGTTTTGGCTTCTGTCTTCTCTTTTAGTGCTACTAAAAGAGATGTGGGTTTCACCTTTGACTCCCTTTTCCTGTCCTTAAATGGGATTTCTGGACTACTGCACTCTGACTCACAAACATGTGGGTGACTGGCCCAGCTTCTCAAATGAAAGAACTTTTTACCCTTAGCAATAGTAATCTTAGGCAAATAAGGACTTGAAAGTCACCAGAGGGACACGGGCACATTTGTTTTGCCCTACAGTCTATCCACTCTCTGATAATGGATATGCAGACACCTTGCTACATGATATTCACCAATAAAATCTACTTTGATCCAATCTCTTCTCTTTAAGTCTTACTCTCAATTTTAATACTGCCTGTTCGGTTATACAGTAACACATTGATTTCTGGTTCAACCTGTTGTCAAAAAGAGTCCTGTGGCTGGCTGCTGCCTGGCAGCTGAAATTTTCTGACAGCAAAGTCTCTGTCTCTTAGTGAGACCCTTGGCTGTGGGGAATTTTTGCAAAGCAGAAGCTTACACAGCATGTGATTGTGTGTTGACCAGCTTATCCCTCACAGAGTTGTTCTGTGGCTAGCAGCAAGGGCATTGTCCAGACAGAAACACAGGGAGACAGCAGCCCCTTGTTACCTGTCGCTGAATGCATCAGCCACCTGTCATTCTCCATTTACAGCTCAGCACATGCCCCTTCTCTTACACTCCCTATCCCCTCTACTGCATTAGTTGGAAGTGAAGTCACTTGAGTGTAACTGTTTCTAAAAAGATGTATATATTTCCCTATATGATTAGCTGGAAGATTGAGGATCAGCAAAGAAGCCACCGTTGACAATATTTTGCTTCCTCCATACCAGCTTCATTGTGCCAATTGAACAAAGTTCCTCTGTACCCAGTAAAGAGTGAGGCAGAAATTGTCAGCAAAACAGGCACAAACTGAGGTAATGAAGGACTAACCGTCTGTACTGTGTTACACACCAGCTGCCAAAAAACATTTCAGAGACCTGTCAGCAGTTTGACAGCTATAATGCTCCATCCATGCTGCATTGAATAGACTATGCCCTTAACACGAAGACTGAGAAAATTTTCTCCACTAGATTCCCACACACGGAAGGCATATCACCTGGCAATTAACAGATGAGTAGGTATGCCTTGAGGAAAGGGGGAAAATAACCTTCTTCTATTTTGTTTCCATTGCTAAAAATGTCATATATTGTCAGTTCTTCACCATCAGCAAAGTCAATAATAATATACCAACAGACTGTGAAACACAAATACAGGCTTTGTAGAAATTAAATTATTTACTCTCTTCATTTATATTTCAGCTTACGCTAAGCTGATGCATGTGTGGATGACTCTAAAGTCAATGTTTAATATAGATGCAAAAATACCATTTAAAAAAAAATAATTTAATATCTCAAAGAAGATAAACCATTTCAGATATGGAATGCATTGTAAAACATTGTCAGATGTCCCAAAGTTTTAGCATTTGCCATGGACATCAACTTTTGAGTGTACAAGAATGTGATGTTTGGGTCAAGAAATTTGATCTATAATAATAGGAAAAAATGCTCTATTGACAAAGTTTTAATTAACAACAAACACTTATATAGTGAATTGAGAGTAAGATAAAAATTTAAATCTCATTTGGAAATGTAAGTCTGCTATGCAAAAAGTATGTTTGTATGATATCACATAGAAGATCTGAAACCAGTAACTCAAATGAAATATTAAGTGCAGCTCCAATGCATGCTGTACATAGCTTTGTGTTTTATAATCTGTTAGGAGCTAAACTACAAAATATTTGAAATATTAATAACATCCTTAACAGGGAGTTCCACCATACATTGAAGTGGCCTTTGAGCTACTACAACTCAGCCGGTTTGTTAATAAAGATCACTTGTGAAAAAATCCCACAAATTTATTTACAAATAGAAATTAATCTCTTCAAAATAAGCTTCTTAGATCACTTATCCTAAAACAAACAGGAAATTATATTCAGTTCACAATAATTAGCTTGATAATCCTCACCTTATTCAGCCATATTCCTAAACTGTGAATATTTCTTAAGGTGAATATGTTAACAACCTCCTACTTTGTAATACAGTGTTATATTTCACCATGTAGAAGCCTAGCTAAAATACATCATTATTATTGGTTTGATAAATCCCACAGGCTGTTGTGGGATTTATTCACCCATTTTCTTTGATGAGAAACACAATTCTGCCCACTCCAAAACTGCAATTATAATCTCACTTGTGAGAAAAAAGAAATGTGCATTTTTATTTCAAGACAGCTGACTGGTCTTATTTCTTTTAATGTAAACCTGACTGTGGATAGTGCACAGGTGGTTCTCATCCTGCAGGACTATTTAAGGCTAAGTTTTCTGAGATTTACCTTAGTTAAATGTGTAGATACAAAAACTCAGCAACTGCACTAGAATTTTACAGCAGGACAGGACAAGTATTTAAAATTTGCAGCAGAAATCAACTACAAAATACTACTATTTTCAGATAAGAAAGTCTATGATCCTTTGAGTGTGTTATCATTTCACTTGGTATGAATTCGTAGGGAAATAAAGAGTGAAAATAGAGGTCCCTGACCATATAAGAATGGAAAAGGCCTTGAAAAGGAGGAACATCAAGAAAAAGAAGGCAATTTCAGATCCTACAGGCATTGCTCTGCCTCAGCAAGAAGTGGTCCATTGAAGCTAGAAACAGCAGTGAGTCAATCTGCAGGCAGGAGATCTTGGGGGCCCTAGCAGAGTGGGAAAGACAAGGCAGTATTTTTTGGAGCTTAGTCCCAGACAGTTTCAGTTCATTTTAATCAAAGAGGAATATGANCCTTTATTATGTCTTAAATACTGAAGAGCTGAATGTGCAGGAATATATCTTCTGTTCACTTACACTCTTTTGCTGTCCCTCTCTCTCTCGTTTTGCCTGATGATTTTTTTTTTTTTTTAATTTTTTTTTTTTTTTTTTCTTTTTAACCCTGGGAGGCATTGTAACCCCCAGCCTCTCTACTTTCATTTTTGCCCTTGCTGCAGGCTGAGAACTGGTGTGATCTATTGTTAATGTTTGAATGGATTTCTTTTTGGGGTGGGATACCAAATGTAGTCTTGGTAAGCCACAGAAAATAAATAATGGGCAGGAAAGTTTGTTTTCCAGGCTGAAGTGGAGTACGATGGGGAGTAAGGGTTAGTGAGGGAGGGGCTGGAAAGGTAGTTGGTTAAGATTTATTTGGCAGACATGTACAACTATCCAGTTTGAATTGTATTTGAATTAATTAACTTCATCTGTGCAAACTGGGTCAGTATCCTGTAATTTCCTAAGGGTACAGCTGTATCAGGAAACTGAGTAGTCAGCAGTGCTGGCTGAATAGTTAAAATAACTGATTTACAAATATTTCCAGGAATAAAACCACTGAGTTTCATTTCTCATGATTTATAGGGCAATATAGGAAAATTTATCTTACCTGAAAAATGTCCTTTCTGTAAGACGGGAAGTCCACTGCTCCTTGGGTTTTGCTCTCATACTTTCCACTCTCTGCAGGCAGAGCCAGGCTGGTCAAACAAGGCTATACATCAGCAACTCTCACAAGCTTCCAGTGCAACTTCATAAGAAGGAGGCATTTACAGCTTAATTCACAGCTAAGCTTATAGAAAAAAAACCAAAAACCAACAATTAAAAAAAATAATGCATACAAACAATTTCTCTGCAGTACAGTTTAAACTTCTATGGCAACTGCTTTTATGTTCCACAGCATCTCTCAAAAGGATAGGTATAGCTGAGAGGCAGAGAGAGCATCCACAATGAAAACATAATACAGTTTTCAACTGTTTGCTTGACTCTGAACTGACCTTCTTGTGCCAGGTGGGTAGATTTTCTTGCTAGTTTTCTTTCTAGAACAAGTTAAATGTATGCAAACATCCTCCCAGGAAAGACCACAGGTTTATTACAGTACGGTACCCATTTGATGTCAGGGAATATAAGAAAACAGTGAATGCAAGATGTCCTACTACCCTTCCTTTAAAAAAGAAAGAGTATCAGTTCAGAAACAGAATGCCAAATGTGCTGCTTCCTCCAGATAATGGCAGGATCTGAGGAAGTTTGCCTGTATAGTTTTGAGAACTTAATAAAAAATCTTCATGCATATGTTGGAAAAGATCTGCCTAGACTGAAGGCTTCCATGGCTAATAGGGAAAAAGCACAAATATTTAAAACAGATAAAGGGATTGCTGGGGTTTAAAGTTTTGGTAGAATATTGATTCAGTCATCTAATAAATAACTGGAGCCTTACTGGCAGGTTATTACTTTAATTTCCAATTAATGAGTAGAATTACAGATTACCACAATGAGAGAGTTCTTAATGAGGTATATAATTTACTTGGTTTTTTTAGAAATTTTCTGCTATCAAGGTTTCTCTAGGGATTTGTAGAGGAGGTTTTTTTCAATATTTGTGTGTTTCATATGTGCCTAGATAGAACATGAAAGACATTTATTTCTTTTAACCAGTACTGCTTCTCCCAGATAAGACTGTAATGCTAAAACACATTCCTTAGTGAAAGGCTAACAGCTTTTAAAGATGAAAATTTATCAGTATTTCTGAAAAAAAAAAAAAATCAAATATTGTATAGTAGGTGATTTTGATTTCCAGGTAGGAATTGTTTTCATTAATAGAGGTTTGAGAAACCTTGTATCTGGTTCCGAGAACTGTTCTGCAGCTTTACATAGTCTGTGATGATCTGGGAACAGAGCTCATTTACCATCTGTGATAAAAAAAGAAAGAAAGATGCCTTTTCATTTTGAATTCTATCTATATAGCTAGATAAATGAGAGAGAGAAGATCTTTCAAGATGTCCTGTTTGCCAAGTGTTTTGTCAAGGTTGAAAAAACTGTGATGAGTCCATGTGTACGGCCTGCTTTATTTCTTCCTCTCATGACATCTTATTTTTTCCTGTATAAGAGTAACCTTTTGTAGATTATAAGACCAACAAGAAATTTTGAGTGAATCTGACATCTCAAAGGAATTACAACATGTAACCCGTATTTTCCTTCATCTTATACCATCTTACTTTCTTCACAGAGTCCAAACACAAGGACAAAATGAAGGGCCTTGAAAATTAATTTCAAAGATGAATGACCAGAAGATTCCCTACTTTTTTTCCTAGCAAATCAAAGCTATCTGAGCAACAAGCTGTATGGCCTTGCAGATGCGAACACAGATGTAAAGGTCTCTGAACTACTTCAAAAATTGGAAGCAGCACAGTCATATCAACATGACACCCTATGATAATTAACTGATGGCTAAATGGTTGCCACAACCCACTCTAGTATTTCGCAGTTCTCTGTGCACTGTGGACAAATTATATCTTGCCAAGCTTTTTGTCTGTCTCTGTGTGCCACTGCAGCACATGATACCAGCAACAATAATGTTGCACAGAGATGCATGGAAAGAATGGGTAAATCCTTGAAGAATAAACCAGTACAGAAGAAAACTTGGATAAAAACATCATGTTGTCTCATTACACTCCTCTGAGATAGGTTTATTCTGTCTAATCACAGCAGGCTCTCAGGACTGATAGTGATAAAAGGAGCAATGGGGGCAGTGACATGTAATTAAGCATTCATAGTTACATTTTCAGATTTGGGCCTTAGCTCATTTCCATCTCTTTTTCCCAGGGCTTTGTGGTATTTAGTGGTTTGTGACCAGTAAAACAAAACATAACGTATCAGCACTAACTTGAGTGTATTTTAGTGGTGTTGCTGTCAAGTTCAAAACCATATTAATGCATAACGTTGTATTTTAGCAATATTACTAATAAAGGTAGAAATTTGCCTAGCTGAGGTATCTGTGGTTGGCAAAAGGAGTAGGATGTATCCAAGGAAACCTCCTCGTAGGAAGTTACTGAGCTTTGTTTTGACAGAGTATGAATATGATATTCTGGATAATAAAACAACAAAACTTTTTAATGCATTAGACTGTTGAAGTAAGATATGATAGATTTATTAGGCTTGTATTTTGATAAGATGTTTGGAAGTTTTAGGCTGTGCTGGAGTTAAAGATATTGGTACTGTGTACAACAGATATCACCATTTTGCTGACAAAATAGATACAATATATGTGCAAGTTAATTGGTGTTAAACACTAGAATAAGAGACACCAAATGCATTTGGATACATTATTCTAGTAGTTGTAATATAGATATGCATATTTCTATATGTATAGATCTGCATACAAGTAAGGCATAAGTGGCAGATTTAAGAAGAATTTATTTGGAGCACCTTTGATAACTGCTCAACACTTTATTCCACCATAGCAAGCAGATCTGGACATGAAAGGGTTAAAAAATATTATTACACTCTATATAAGCAGACTTCTTTAGATTTGGTTGTGAAAAAAATCTAATGCTGCCTTCTACTTACTTAATGCTGTAATATTTGAAATAATTATAGATGAATAATAATTTCTTTTAATTTCATTTGTTGTGTGGTACCCTTGTTCTCAGACCAATGGGACCCGGGAATATCATTACATTAATAAAAGCACAAATTATTGTTTTATGCTGTGCAACAATGTTGTACTACAGCATTACTGAATATGCAAAAAGAAAAACAAAAGGAAATATCCTTCCAATGTAAAGCTAGGACATTGTTGCAGCAGCATAAAATAAGACTGTACTTATTTGTATGTGTAATGCCAACAAATCAATTTTAAACAAAACAACCAACAACAAAATCAATTTTTATACAATATTATCTACTAATTACCCTGAAGGACCGATCTTTGCAGGAGGTGGGATACAGAGTGACTTTGGTAGGCTGCAGAGTTTATCATGAGCTGTTTATGTCAAGGCCAGTCAAATATGTATTATGGTCACAAATACTGTATTTTAATAGTCAATGTTGGATACTAAAAAATTATTTTGGTTTCTGGGATCCCACTGTGTTTACTTAAAGAGCATTTGAGTTCTATTTGGTGTAACGATTTACACATTTCCAAAGAGCTTTTAAATGTCTTTTCTGAACTGTAGAATAATGCAGATCAGACAGCCCACTTCCTTCATAGCAAAGGGACTTTGTTATCCTGTTCTGTGTTCTTTGGGCATTTCATGATGAGGAAAAGAAACACTGTTCAAGTCAATTTGTTCAACTGACTGAAGTATGCACATAGATTTAAGAACAAGTAGAGCTGATTAAGACATTAAGACTTTTGTTTCTAAGCATGATGGCTGCTCCCATTGAAAAGTTATTCCTTATAAATATTTCATGCTTTTTTCCTCTATTCCTTTAATTGATTATCTGTAGTGGAGGGATAAATGTAAACTGTTTGCAACGATCTTTGGGCTACTACATCTTTTCCCCCCTCCTAATTAAACTTGCTGAATTCTAGATCTGTGGCACAGATGGTGTCAACAAGGATTCAGCTTTTATGGACATGGGTCATCTCTCTTTAAGAATCAGTGACTGCTAGGAAGAGAAGGTACCTACCTGAGAATTGGACAAAAGAAACCTTCATTGGCAGCATGCTTACCAAAGCATGAGGAGGATCATATTTGCTAGGTTATCCTCAGATCAGGCAGTGGCACTACGGTTGAGGGAAGGCAGAAGAACGGATGAGAGATAACAGTACCCAGACAGTTAGACTAAAGAGAGATCTCTTTTTCATCCTGAGATTAAGGCATCTGTATGCAGGGTTGTGCATGTATTTCTTTCTACATGTAATTGACAAAGTGTGAGCTTTGTATTTGCTGGAATATGGAAAGCTTTTATGATTTTTTTAGTTACTGTAGTTTAATACTTGGCAATATCTTTTAGTAAACAGTCCACATTGTTTTGGAACATTCTGAAAAACAAGCATCGTATTGTTTACATTTATTTATTTAATTTAATTTATTTTATATGCCAGTGACTGTATATACCTCAATTTCTTTAAGCCCGTTTCTAAAGCAGTGACTAATGATGAAATGAACTACATCTGTAGTAACCTCACAAACCATTCAATCACTTTGTAAACTGGCACACAGCAGCAGAATAAATGGCAGAAAATTGAAGACACAGAATAACAATTTACTTACCAGCTTTGAAACATTCAGTATTTAGCTAGAGATTCTCCTTTGTATTTTACCTTTTATTAGACACTTTTTAAGACTCCACTTTTTCATAAATTCCTTTGTAAATCAGATATGTTCACTTTCCTAAAAGTAATTTATCAAATTATTCTATAGAAATCATGCCTCTACTGTGTTTTTCCTGGGATAGCTACAGGTGTATAATTAATAGTTCTGATATAGATGAATAATCCTATTGAATAAACACTAATTACTTTTTAGGTTTAGTTTGACCTTAAAATCTGCAACCCATTTTTTACCATAGTCTTCCTCCCAGGCACTTACTGACATTAGCCTGTCATTCATTTTTTTTACATTCAACATCTGGTAGGAGATATGTTTCTCAGCAGATGCCTTTGACTTCTGATGTGCAAACTCAGTTTCCAAGTGGCTTTGCTAAGGAGAGGTACTTAGTATGTGACCAACTGGGCAACCCCATTATTGCTGTTTGCTGAGGAACTTCCCAGGATCTCAGCCTTCTCAATTTGAAGGTAAAGTTTGCAGATTGTGGCAGAACATATATTCTGAAAGTACTAAAATCAGTAAGAAACTTTTTTATTCTGTCAGTTCCTCACACTACTCACCAGATATCAGTACAGGAACTTTTTAGGACGTGCTATTGAAGATTACTTTAGATTTAAACTAAATTGAGTTTTGGAAATGTCTTTTAGACTTAACCTTGTTCATATGGGCTATAGATTCTATCTACTAAGAAGCACATATATATTTACTGAGACTTTTCATTTTCTTGAAAATGCAGTAATATTTAAGGAACAAACTTAAAAAATATAATTTTGCCATCATAACCAAAATGAACTGCAGAGTAGATCCAGATTTACATAATTTCATTTGGATATTTTAAAACTACAAATAAGTGAAAACAATGCTAGACTGAGTCAGCATATTTAAAGGAGATAAGGTACTAAGTTAGTACAAGACATCCTTCTTTTTTCTTTTTGGTTGAATGAGCATATTTAAGAATGTTCTGCCTGTTTACTATCCAAACAGAAAGGACTGGAAGGGACTTAGCAGCCTGCAAGGGACATGAGACCTGCCCTGATTCTGCTAGCTTTGATTTTATTTGCCAGCCTGGAGGGTGGTATCTCAATGCCTATTATCTTCCAGATGATGCAGGAATTATGGTAAGTACATTAGAATTCATGGTTAGAATTAAAAATTATCTTAACAGACTGGAGCAATGATCCGGGATGTAATTCAATAAGAACAAGCAGAAGATATGGTTAGACAAAAATAATCAGCAGCACAAATGTAGGGTGAGAAAAAAATGTCTAGCTGTCATACAGAAGATGAGTGAGATATTCTGGGTGACTGTGAGTCGAAAGTGAGTCTTGATTTAGAAAAATTAAGAGAGTTAGTGGGACAAAAGCAAGGATAACTGCCAAAAAATGTGAGGCAACCTTTCCACTCGGCTGGAGTACTACATCCAGTTTATGACAGTACTCCTAAAAGAGTATATGAACCAAGTAAGACACTCTGCAACACAGCAATGAGGAAATACTAAAGTAAGCTTCGGGAGGAATTTGAGAAAAAGAATAGAATAACCTGATCCCTATTACACCTGGGTATAAAAGGCAGAAACATTTGGCTTAAATTAAAATAAGAAAACTCAAGCTGTGGAAATACTTTCTAAATAAAAGATGATAACTGACCCCCTGGACTATTCAGAGTCTGTGTCTTTGCTGCTGACTTTGTAAATCTTCACGAACTGGCAGAATATATGAATCAGGAGTGACAGGTACAGTTGCTCCTGGTAGAGACTTTTTTTTTATTGTGACATATTTGCTGTAAACTCTATATTAACATTCCCATTAGAAAGCAAGAAAAATAAGTTAATGTTCATTAAATATTGTCAGATTTACAAACTGATAAATTCCTATCTTAATAAGATTATATTTCAAAATTAATATCTGGGAAATAGCCCAGGTAAATATCATAATGGGCAAGAGAGTTTTCATTTTACCATATTTGTGGTTAGATTGTTCTTTGAAATAATGACCATAACTAAGAGTTAATGGTCTTTGTAAAACTCATTTTGTTTGCAGCTGTTTTGTTTTCGTTATTTGATACCCACATGGAGCCTTTCAAGAGAGCAAACACAGTTACAACAAGTTGCCACATTCTGTATCAATTCCTTCTATTTTTATTATAAGTAAATCCTCTGTGTATTTTCCTTTTAGGTTGTGCCACCGTGATGACATAGAGTAGTGACTCATCCAAGCATATCCTGCTGACAAAACTTCATAAACCTTCATCATGCCTTTTAGTTCAAAAAAGATTTATATGAATTTAAAATTATTTTTCCTTTAACTATTGTGAAAAAACTTTTGAAGAATATAAAGGACCCTGAAAATATATTCTGTTTCCTGGTGGAGACTGATGGGATGCTGAGAAATAGGAGTGTTTAAATTCAGCAACAGAACCTGTCCATGAAATTATGTTTACCTGTGATAGTTATGGCTTCTGGCAGTTCTCATGTTCACCAAATAAGCTCTAAGCCCAGGGTTTTACGGAACTGGAAAAAATACCTCTGCAGTGGTGGTAGCCAAAGAAAAATGTGAATATTGCTAAAGAGGGAGAAACCTGAAGAAATCAGGAACTTGTGCTAGATATGTGCAGGCATATACCATAGAGACTGCTCAAACACATCACATCTACTCAATTACCTATCCTTTCTTTTGACAACTGTGTATGTGTGTTTTACTTTAACCCTATGCTCTGTGTATGTCTTTAGTAAAGTGCATTATTACTGAAACTACAAGGAAATAGGAGAAACAGTAAAATTGGTCTTACTAGCTGGATGTTACGTGGAGATTGTCTTATTTGGGAACACACAGAGCTGTAAATCATTTAATTTTCTGAATTCTTCATTGACTGTTTTTACAAAAAAAATAAACCTACTTTTCCTTCTTCTCTTCATCCTCTTCTGCATTTTCAAAAATACAAATCTAATGTGTGGGAGAGGTCAGTGCATTGATAGAGGCTTGTAGCTGAGCCTTCAATCACAGGTGAATGACACAAAGATGGCTGGAAGGGAAATTAACTGGTGAAACAGGTGAGGACATTCATCTCAGTTCAAGCAACAGATGTGGTTTTGCTGTTCTCTGTTATGGTTTAAATGGGCAAATTTGGTTTTATACCCAACTATACAGTAAAAATTGTTCTAATTAATTTTGATATTGCCCCCATACTCTAAAAATTCATGCACCCATGTGATTGTACAAGTCCTGTGACTGTAGACTTTGCCTTCACAAGGTTAGATTACTTTCACAATCTCTGCATGATTTAAATCCATCTGGAAACTAAAGCTAGTGTAAAATCTGGCTGCCTCAAACCTGGCTGCTCTTCTAAGAAATTATTGTGCCTTTATGGAGTTCAGTGCGCTTTTGCCATATGATCCCCACTGGCTACCAGTAGACATTTGGGGATTTCGACCTTTTAAGCTGTAAATGGCTGTATACCCAAGAGACGAGCCTCCTCTTGCGTTATTCCTGAACCAGCTGCTGGCAGCAGGCATACTGTATTCCTTTTAATCTACCAAAGAGGGAAATCTTGGCAAAATATGGGCTCTGATAGCTCATTCGGGCTATAAACATGGTCATCTAGTTAGTCCTAACTTGATCTTCCTGAAATCCTAACTCCCAGGAGAATTTCAGGAAGAGTCTTAACTCTTCCTGAAATCTTTACTGTTCAAATGCCTGTGGTAATAAGAGAAAGAAAAAAGCAAGATTAATAATGATTAGAAAGGGCAGTCTGTCTCAGTCTTTTCTTTGATGGTTTACTAGTTGGGGACCAGATGGAATTGCTTCAGATTAAATGGCACATCTTTTCTTAAGTAGAGAGAAAGACATCGTAAATGTGCAGCTCCCTTAATTTAGATTCAGGCTGCTTCTGTCCATGTTGCCCAATATCCATAGATTATTGTGTGCTTGTTCTCCAAACCCTTGTCCACCTCCCTGTTCCTGTCTACATCAGGCATCTATTTAAAAAAAGTAGCTTGAAGGAACATGATGCAGTCTGAAGCTGGAGCATCTCTTTGACAGCTGAGACTGAAGTGAGGGGGTTGAGATGAGGCACAAATATCCTCCAGCTGCTATGCACAGTCTATCAAGAATTAGCAAGGGCACAGTAAAGTTTAGATAGGTCCTTAAACTGGGACCAGACAAGATCAGGAAGCCACAATCAGTTTTCTGGATCTCTCCTTTCCTTTTTTTTTATTTTTATTTTTTTTACTACCCTTCTGTTCCCAGAGTAAAAGAGATGAAGTAGAGGCTCTAGTTCAATAATATAAATGAATCTGAAAAAAGACACAATGTGGCTCAGACATATTCATTAGATAAAATGGAGAACATGTTAAACAGCAAATACTGACTAGAAAGCCGTTTGTTGCACAGTGAGGCAGAATTGCACAGGAATATGAAAAGTCAAAGGAAGACTAAAAAAGAGGTCAGAGGCCAGCTGTAAGGAGCAATAGTTACTAGTGGGTGGCTGGTCTTGAAATCCAAGAGTGAAATGAGTTATTTGGCACATAAGCTTTAAAATGGATAACAACTCCAACATCTCACTAGGCATGTTAAATGTTAGAGTTGTATTTTTGTTGTCATCTACAACATAATGTCTCTGTAGAAAGTATTAATTTCACTTATGCTTTTTGATGAAATATTTATCAGAGGCAGGCACAGTTCTATGTTTGCTCTGTAAAATGTCATCATTCACATTTGTTTTGATTTTGCATTTACATAGCAACAGGAGACCATTATCCATCAACAGGAGACTATTATCTTTTAACAGAACTGTGGGGTCTCCAAGGTATATGGCAGATGGGGCTGCTCCAATTGACTAATAATTTTGTTACTTCTGCTGCAGCTATCCATACAGGATAGTTACCAGCAATACTAATTCACACAGCTCCCACGTATGCCAGGGAAAGGATATGACATCTCCAGATAGCATACAAGAGAATGGCATTTAGCCTGTTTCACATTAAATCACAGAAATGAGTAAAAATAGGGGAAATAATCAAAATATCAGAGCAGTGAGCAACCACAGGATATTAGCTTGCGACAGAGACCACATTTTGCTACAACAAATGTCAAAAGATTGACGTTTTCAGCACCAAATAAAAAAGCTACTGGAGCTGAAGCACTTGCCAATAGCATTGCTATGCCATTCTAAAGTCACTTATGAATTGGAGGTTAATGAAGGAGAAAAACACAGGAGCTGAATGTACACATAGCAGGGCTCAGAGCCACTTTTCTCCTCCTGCTGTGTTTACTGACAAGTGAGCACTGGAATGTGAAGTCAGGAAGGATTGCAGTGGGCACTTGCTGCCTCATCTTAGATTATTATGCCTGATACAAGTCTCATTAAATTACTAACTATCTGCAGTGGACACAGGATAATTTTTTTATTATTTTCACCTCCTGTCAGGCAGAGGTAAACGTGATGACTAGTAGAGTACCTGTGATGAAACACACTTTCCAAAATTCTGTGAAATTTTCTATTAAATGTCTCAGCATTGATGACAGATAAAAATAGGTGACATGCTACCATGGCAGCAGAGCTTAAGCCCTAAGAGATCACTGTATTTGGAACTCTGTGATTTAGATAGACAAAGCAGTGGTTAAGAAGGCACATGGAGAGACGAAGGGTCTTACCAAGGTCCTCTAGTCTTTGTAATTCCTTTCTTGTCTAAAATATTTCTCATTGCATTCTGTGGTCCCTCACAGACAAGAGAAGTGTCCCCAGATAACATTATGTTCTTTGTGCCATGCTGTGGAGAAGTTACATACTCTTACTTATTTAGGGAAGGTGCATATATCCAGTATGTTTTGTGTGCATATGCATCCATAAGCAAAATATCTATGTTTAATGGGATTAGAATAAGGAGAATAAACACAGAATATACACTGAACAGGTGAAATCCAACTTCTTCCCAGTTCTGTTATGAGCTGGGAAAGGAAGGGACAGGAAGAATAGAAAAAACTGAGGGACAGAATCAGTGAAGAATCACTATCTCCAGTAAGTACATACAGCCTTTGTAATGGTATAGGTAAAAAGTTAAAAAACTTACGCAACATGGGAGTCAGGGAAGGATAGAAAAATAACTCCATGAAGACAAAACAGGTCAGAAAAAATACTTTGATCAGCAATGTGAAGGTATCATTAAACACAGATAATGCCTTTCAACTTTGTTCATTTGTGATATTCAGTTACCAGGTGGAAACTTGTACCTCTTCATAATGAGCCCCTGAAATAAATAAAGGCTACAAAACACGGCTAGACAGCTGAAGTGGTCTGTTGATCTTTTTTTTTTTTTTGATACTATTTCATATTGTGCACATTAAAGTTTCCAGACAGCCTACTTCTCTTTGCACTGTTCTGGTTTTTTGGTTAGTTTATTTGCTTGTTTTCAGGGATTTGGGGTTTTATGGTAATTTTTCTTATAAGTTATTAATTCTGACATCATCAGAACAGTGAACCATCTCAACAGGGTACTGAGGCTAGGTCTGAGTATGGTTTCATGCTAAAAGCAAAGTCTTCAGCCAGCTAAAAATGGGAAGGGTTCACAGTCTTATCCCACTGTAATTTAGAACAGCTGCAGAGCAGTTCTAAACCAATCTCTCCTGCCATTTCCCAGCATGGAAATTCCTGGGTATGACTAATGGTGGTATACATGGGAATAATCAATGCAACATAGAAATAAAATCAATTCTTTTTCCAAGTACCTATCTCTCTGGGTATCATCTAGTTTGCTCTGAGATAGAAATATAAGAAATGTTATTCTTAAAGCAAGAAGACAGAGTGCTTGAAACAAAGATTTTCCCTTGCAAATCCTATAATGAAGTCCTTGTGCTACACGAAATCTACTGAAAAGCAGTGTTCCAGCACCTCAGAGTTTTTAAAATAAAAAGAAAAAAGACAAACACAAAAGAGATTATCAAGCCCGAGCTGCTGAGGGAAAATAACAAATTTGCATTTCAGGACATCTACTAGACTTATTCACAGGGAGCAGAAGAGAGCATGTCAGTGCCTGATGTGTTGGTGCATGGTGGTGGAGGAGCAGAAAGTGGGAAGTCAGTGGGTGTATTGCCAGAAGGCAGTTACTGGACACCCCAGCCCAGTTGCTCTGCACTAAAAGCTCATGAAGCAGAATTTTTAATCTGAAAATTTGGAGCAGAATGGTAATACCTGATGAATGTGGTTTGTAATTCAGTGCCACACAGAACTGTAATTATTTAGAATGCAACATGATTGTTAATGGTTGGACTTGATGATCCCAAGGGTCTTTTCCAACCTGAATGATTCTATGATTCTACGATTCTATGATTGTGGTAATTCACAAAGATTATTCACATGTCTTTTTCTCATTAAAAGCCTTATTATTAAAATGCTCTATGGTTGCCACAGAATACAAAATGCTTTTTTTTTTTTCTCCCAATGAATAGCTTCTTAACCAGCTTCTTAATCTTAGCCACATGAAGTAGAGAACACTTACTCTTGCTGAGGATACACAGTGAGGTTCCCATAGCGGGGTCCACAGACGTCTCTGAGTGGGCAGCTGGAACTGCCCTATGCCATGAGTGATGTATCCCACCACCTGACAGAACTTCAACCCATCAGAGGAAAGAGTGGTGCCTCTACTCAAACTTACTGAAGAAAAAGGGTAAGAGGCACAGGAAGACACACAAATAGAGACATGAGGAATGACATGTAAGGACACCCAGAGGAAAATATGGAAGGAGGCATGTGGAAGGGAATATCCTTGGGGACAGAGCAGGAAACACTTTTGGAAAGAGGAGCTCCATGCTAGAGGAGGTACATCTGTGAGGGAATGTGACCACAGGCAACCCACACCAAGACAGGGACACCCCAAGGGACTATTGCTATGGGAAGCTCACACTAGGACAAGGACACCTGGAAGGACTGCAGCCCATGAAGGAAATGTTTCCAGAGCAGACAAAGCAAGCAAGAAATGAGGTGCGGGACAGTAAGAAGGAAGAAACAGCATGAAGAAGCCATTAGGCACTTACCCCAGCCTCCTGCACCACCTGTCACCTCATCAATGGGCCTGTGGTGAAAACGAGGGGAGTGGAGATGAGGAAGAAGGGAGGAATGGTGCCTGGACTGAAGCTGAGCCTGGCGAAGGGGGAAGAAAAGACTTTTCCCTAAGTGCTCATTTAGTTTATTCTTGTTTCTCAATTAGTTATATGAAGTGGAATTCCCTGAGCTGACACTATTTTGCTTGCAATATTGCTCTGCAACAAAAAAAAATTATTCAACTTGTTTCTGTTACTTCATTATTTCAGAGGTAACACCAGGAGTTAAAAGTAGTATTTTTAACTTATACATAGAAACCTTGAATTGAATTGACAGAAATACATGAAAAAACTTGGACAGTTATGAGAAAGTGGTGTCCCAGTGACACTGAACTACAAAGTGAGAGACAATGGACCTATTCTAATCTTTATTTCCACTTCAGTCTGAATTTGAGAAACTTGATTCACATTTCTGCACCTGTGCTTTCTTCCTCTGCTTCTTGGATTTCCCAATTAAGTGTATACTTCTTGGGCAGTTTAACCATCTCACTAAATCTCTATATTGTATCTCTTATGTCAGAACTGTGACCTGACTTTGGCCTGCTAGGCACTACTGTAATGGAAAGTAAAAATAAAATGGCTAATAAAACTAATTTCTAAGTAAACTAACTAATAAAAAGAAGCCATAAGCATGTGAGATTTTTCTCTCAGGTCATGACAAAAGACAACAAATCTCTTGCTGTCATAACATGAGCATACAAGAGAAGGAAAGCACGTGAAAATTGATCACAGCTTGTCTGTTTCTTCTTAAGAGATAGAGATGTATTGATTCAGGATTATTCTACAACTTCACATTCAGTCAGACAGAGCAATAATAGCAATTCAAGAGATAAAAATATTTTTTCTTTAGAATGTCCAGGTGCCTAAATTGATCCCAGGTCTTTATATCTTGTATACACGCTGCATCATGTAAAGGTACTCAAACTTTAAGACCATTTCTGAAAACTCTCCTACTAAAGTAAGATAAGATCTAAGCAAACAGTAGTGCCTCAGCCCAAATTATGATCTTGAAAACTGCAGCCTAATCTTAAAGGCAGCTAAACTCTATAAGTTTTTAGAGTTGCAATATTTCAACTTGACAGGGCAGTTCTCTTCTTCCAGGAAACCATTAGCTGTAAGCATAACTCACGTTCTTTATTTCTACTTGGATGGTGTTAGTTTTTAATATTTTTAGGAGAAAAAGAGAGTTAAAAGTTTTCTTTCATATGCTTTTAAGGTATGCAGAAAAATCTCTCCCCACTGGAATTGGCAGCATTGCTAGTTCCAGTATAGTATCTGCTAACTTTGGTTGTCAGATGAATATGGATCCAGGTGGAGTCTTTTCAATCTTAATCTTTCTTTCTGATGGAAATCTCTTGGTTTGAATGGAATCTAACTGAGTATATTTTTTAAATGATATTTTTATATTAAAACTACAATTTTTCAGACAATCCTTACCTGTAGTAATATATACAAATATGTGAATAGTTACAAACTATCTTAAAGGCACTAGTCTGAACTATATGAAGAACTGCAGATAATGGAATGCCAGACCCAAGACACCAATTAAAAACAAATTTCTGTTTCTTATTAAAAAAGTCAGTCTATATCTGAAGTAACTAAAAAGTTAGTTTCTTAATTTGAGCACAGAAATGATGGATGATTAGCATCCTTCAAGCACATTATAAGACAAAAGTAATTTGTTTGCGCATAATATCATTTAACCACTTTCCCAAGAATTAGGTATGATGTTGTGTATATCTGAAACCTGAGTGCTGGTGCTTTGCCTTCTCATTTTCTGAATGAATTCCCTGATGTAGAATGACATGGAAAAAAGTGTTTTAAAAAGACAGAAAAAAGAACAAACCAATTTTGGAAAGGTGCTACTTATAAAAGACATCCCATGTACATGGAGGAATTTATGTGAAAATGTGTGAGGAGGCATTCAGTCCACTGAAACATTTTCCATATTGCCTATTTTCTGTCTTCAGTATCAAAGACTTGGAAATATCCTCTTCTTTCAGAGTAATTATTGCTTCACTGGGAGGCTTTTCTTTTCTTTTGCAGTAGTCAGCAATTTGTAAATGCATTCTCTGCTCTTCTGGAACACTTAGCCCTTGCTGTCCATCACTTTGAGCTGCAACAGCAAAGTAATTCAGAAAGGACCAAATAGATAATGTGCAGCTTACCTGGTCATCCAGTGTGCAAAAGGAATCAAGTATGTTTTATTCAGACAGCATGTAGTGCAAAGCCTTCAAAAATTTTCAACTTAAATTCACAATCTTTTAGAAGTAAGAGGTATGACTGAGCAGCAGTGTTGTAAAACCCTATTTACAGAAGCTTAGTACTATCAGATGAAAAATACCAAATACCATTCATACGAAATTTCCAATTCTTATTGTCAGTCCAAAGGTTTGGAGTGTGTGTTTGTGAGAATAGTTGGTAAAAGTCTCTTCATTTATCCTAAAACAAAGTGGTTTTCAGATGCTTTTCATCTCCTGCCTTCCATGTTCCTCTCCCCAGTGAAATGAAGTACTGTCATCTGTCAAAAAAAAAGCCAAACACATCTCGATGGTGAAGTAGAAATTAGAGGAGGAACTCACACAACACAAGGAGGTGATAGGAGCCATGAGAAAATTTCTTATCCAAACTGAGGAGAGAGGGTGAAAGAAGTAATTTTGGTGTGTTTAAGAAAAATAGTTGCAAAAGAAATCAGTAAATCTCTGAAATTAAATCTATATGCAAGGTATTGTTTTTTCCTGAAAAGTGCCATAATAGCATATTTCATTCCTACCAAATCTTATGAAAGGTATGAGGGACATATGTCATACCATTTAGTATGAGCTTACAGAGTTATACAAAATAAATCCCAGTTTGTTTCTTGTTGGTGATGGTGTTTTCTTCCAGATGAAATAGGAGCAGATCAAAACCAAGCTAAAAAATTAGATCTTTTTTAATGCAGGTTCATTATTTTTAGATTCTGAATTATACCTCTGCAAATCTTGGCCACTGAAGATACCACATTGCATATATCCTTGTCAATACCAACAAAAATGTTACTTATTCTGTAGCATCTCCAATTACACCACCTCCTGCAGAATGACAGGCAAAAGCAGCAAAAATGGCCTCTGCTCAGAGGAAGGAAGGTATGAGGTTACTGGCTGCTACTATGATCATTCCAGTCTGCAGTAAGGAGCTGTGACCTTGGCATGCCAGACAGTATTATGATGGCCATTATCTAGATGATTCGTGTCACTACACCAGTTGACATGGCAGAGAAGGTAACATTAAGACACAAGCCATTAAAAACTCACTTGTCTCTTTTAAGTAGGTTCAGCTCTCTATGGTCACAGAAAGACAGAGAGATCAAGCAAGCATCCCTGTAAGGTAACTCCTCTAAGCATAAAACCGGTATCTAAAATAGGCACTTCCAGAGATACTTCATGTGCATAACCAGCTTTGACTAGATATCTGATTTTCACCTGATGAGAATTAGGTCTACCTGTACAGGCTTTCAGTGCAATGTACTTTAGCTAGGATGTGCTGAAGTCTGTAATCCACCACATCATTTCTTATTTGGGATAGTCAGAGCTTCTTCAGGTATGCATGTACATCTTAGGCAGCCCACTAGACCTGCAGCATCTTTCTCTCTGACTGTCACAGTTTAGGGTCAGGCAGCCCACTAGACCTGTTAGAGATGCTCTGTTAACCCCCTTCCCTCCCCAGAGGGGAAGGTAAGGGGAATAAGGGAGAGAGACTTATTGATTATAAAAAGAAAATTAGAACATCTTTAATAAAAATTAAAATAATAATGAAAATGTAATATTATAAGGATATACAAAACCCGAATAGAACTCAACCACCCACAATGGCAATTATGTCACCATCATTACTGATGTTGTGGAGGAGGCACTGGGAAAGGCCCAGACTGGCCCCAGCAGCAGCCTTGAATTCTGTTCAGGAGCTGAATTCTGGTTCTAGACTCAGGAACACACAGATCAGGATTGCGGGCAAACCAGACAGAGTCCCCTTCGGATGCGGGCCACTGAAGAAGAGAGGAAGAAGCCAGAAAAGCCAAGCCAAGTGAGGCTTGAAGAACTGAGCTGAAAAGAAAATTACTGAACAGAATTAGTTCTGTTCTAATTCAAACCAGAACACTGATACAGCCCCAGGTGAAATAAATTCCAACAGCTTTGTGAAAGAGAGCATTCCAGCAACCTCATTGAGAATGATGCTGCATTTAGAGGGAAAAAAGTTCTTGAGAAATAAGAACACTTTCAGAAATTGTTACCCTAAGTAAAGTCATCTGATCAGGCTGAGAATATGTCTGTTTCTACAACCCCAAATAACACTTAGCCAAGATTCTTGGAGGTACTGAAAACAGAATTCTGAGCTGTTAGGAATATATAACTAATAATTAAAATATCACTTACAACAGAAACCTGAAAGGTGGACAATAAGTCCTTACTCTTCCTCGGAGGTATTAACAACCAGGTTTATATTTGCAAGGGGCATACCTAAGCCAGGGTAAAACAACTGAATAAAAAAATTATTAGTGACTTTCATCCATCAACAAAACATCTGGTTAAAAGAGCAAAGTATCTGTTTTCCCTGTTATGTTTTCCAGAAAACAGTATTCAAAACCTCTAGAATGGCCTATGGAACTGCAAGTCATTGTTAACAAAGCCAGCACTTCACAGTTAGACAAATCGCCTGTGGCAGAAAGAGACATAAATCTTCAGAGTGCCTTCAAAATCTACCCTTAAAGCTGTGCAAGAAGCAAAAGCAACTGGAGTTTTTTTGGTTGAGCTTTTCAACCGTATTTGTCTGTCTCTATCAGGCATTCACCAGTGCTGTCATACTTATTGTGTAGAGGATTCCTGTATCTCCGGGAAGCCATAGATATGCTGGTAATATAGAACATTCAGATATGAAGTCTAGAGCATCATGAGACAACTGAATTCCTTGAATGTGTGCTTACTGACAAGATACCCAACTGGCAAGTGCTGCATCTATCATGCTGCATCCCTCTTGATGGCTCACCAATTCAGGCAACACACTTGAAATTGTGTGTGTTGTACAGACTTGTAGAGCCTGCTACAACCACTGCACAGCCATAATACTCAGCAGCTATCCAGAAGTCTTCAAGTTCTATCTCTAAACTTTCTAGCTGGAAATAAATGTGGATTCCATTGAAATAGAGATATGGTGGCCCTCTGTGAACATTTAGTCCGTGCAATACTGTGATAAGATTCTACAGGGTGCACATTCATGTTAATATCAATAAAATGTCAATAAATAATATGTTAAAATATCACATTTATAGTAAAGTAAATATTCTGCATGAGAAATTACTTGCAATTATAAAACAGTTCAAATTTTATCTTATTTTTTAAATTATACTATTGGGCAATATTCTCTAGATGAATAAACTGCAGATAGAAAACTTCTTTGTTATCGATTACTGGATTTTTCTCCAACTATAAAGAACTAATGAGCCTTGGCAGTACTCTTTTTTTCTGTCACCACTCCCAATGCAATTTGAGTATTTCAATGTTTAGTTTCTTTTTGTAGTCTAAAGTTATACCTTTACATTAAGTGAGTGAGTGGGTCAGTACAGCATCTCAAGCTAATTCATAGTTTATGGCAGATACTGACTCCCAAAGTTTTATACCAGTGCCTGGAGAAATAAATCCTTGCATCTCCACTTTACAGCATTATGACCCAAGTACATACTAAATTCTCACACATCTGCAACCCTGCTCTCTGCGCAGATGTGTCCTAGAAGTTAGTGACAGAAACAGTCTAATTAGGGGTGGCATCTGAGCCCCATTAAAGTCAGTGGCAGAAGTACTGACTTAATGTGGTAGTTCTGATTATTCTGTTTACTATAAGACATTGTCCTTCATATAGTCCCAAACACCACACCATTTTGAGGATAAAAGACTGCTTTTTCTAGCATAAAAAACATCATTTATTCATTCCTCTTAATTTTTTTAAATTTTTTTTTACTGATAGTCCACATATCCATTTTCACCTTAAAAGGTATAAATAAAAAGCAGAAGACAGAGGATAGCAGTAGAACAGTGGAGCACAGCTAAGCCATGGCACATCTGGTTGACCTATAGGTTCCTACTGTCTTTCAGATCCCAATCAACTTTGCACGTTGTAATGGTCTTGGCCAAAGGACACCATGCTTTCTTCCTATGTGGGATCAAAGCCTAAATCCCTGTAACGTTGTCTCAGTTCCTATATGTAGTAAGTGATTTGGTTTTTGCTTGGTCTGAAATCTTAAGCATGCTCGAAGAGCCCATTATCATCAGGATTTTGTTAGATTAAATAAACAGGTGCCTGTACTGCACATTTCAGAGAAATTGAAGTCATAGCTATTTGGAGAGAAAGAAAGAACTTAGATGCACCCTTATACACATACTAAAATATTTAGCTACTCGCTGTCTCATAGACATACTCTAAAATAAAATACACAGTAGTAAGATTGTAGCATTTCATAAAATCTTCAAGTGTGTGGTTCAAAATATTTACAGGTCATATATTTAAAACTGCCAGGAACAGGAAAGCTAGGTCTCAATATTTTGTTTTCAGATTTTTCTTTTTTTTTTAAATTGTGACCTTTTAAAGCAAAGTATAAATTCAAGACCAACTGATGTCTTAAAGTTGGCCAAGGAACTACTTTATATAAACACACGTACTAGATAGCAAGCATCTGGCTGTTGCTGTAAAATGCATATAAAGCACCTAAAAACTGTATTTATGTTGGACACTGGAGATTCAGTTATCAGGCTTTACAGTGATCTCTGTCATTTTAATTTTAGCTGCTCTCTATTATATGTCCTTCACTAAGTACTTATTTTCCCCAGGTAACGGGAATTCCAGGATTTTTGGTCATCAGTCAAGTCCTGCAGAATGAGAGAAAATAAAGTAGGACTTTTATAGAGGCAGCTGATCTATGTCTGATTTCCTGCAGTTCTCAGATAAACAAAGTTTCTTTAAACAGATAAACCAATTTAAGAAAGAAAAGTGCAAGTCAAGAATTGCAGCCATGGTCCTACAATGGGATCTCTCCATGTAAGATCATGGCAAGAGTGGAGCCTCACTCATAAAACCTCCAGAGTGAGAAGATACAATAGAATTGTCAGTAAAGGTAAAACACTGAGCTAATCTCTATAATGACAGAGATGGGAATTCATTTAACTCTGCTCACATTTTTGAGTGCACTCTGTGAATATTCTTTAGAGATTTAAATTATTGTCAAGATGTCCATCATGATAAAATCTCCTTTTTTTTTTTTTTTTACTGTGAAATGGAGGAATTAGCTCATTTATATCCATTTATCTAATGGATATATATGTGAGTAAAATATAATTTGCTACAAATCCTTGATATATATCTTTTTGGTAATTATATCAAGCAATCATATCATTCTAACTTTGTCTTCTTCTATTATTTTATATATGCTGCATCTCAATCTTCAGTGAAATGTGCCCCAGGATAATTTTGCTTCTTCATATAACTATTCCACTGTATAGTAATTACTTTCAAAATTTTGATGCAGAAAATTAAATGGTTTTAAGAATTCATTCCTGACTAATACAAAACTTTAAAAATCATAAAAATAACTTTATTAGAATATATGCTTGAGTTTTAAATGTAGGATTAATGTCTAAAGGTTGTGCAAGTTACTTTGTTATATTTTTACAACCCAGGCAGTGTACACAGATATAATTTTTAGAGATATTTGTCTTCTTGTACATCCTGCTTCCAGATATTTTTTGCCCAGAATTTGTTTACTTAAAAAAAAAAATAAAATCTCACTATCCTTTAAGCATGTTTTTCCAAACTACATGGATTTCTCAGCTTCCATCACTAAATTCTTAGAGAAACCTATTTCTCAACAACTCCAGACACACAAGTGTGTGCCAACACTATCTAAGAAATTCTGGCCATTCTGCCAGCATATATTCCTTAAATATTCCTGAGGGAGCAGGTGGTACAACAGCTAATGCCTGGTGTGGATGATCCCATGCTCTCCATTTTCTGGCAAAGAAGTTACAAGCTCAGACAGCTACAGGGGAGAGTTAAGTGAGGCACAAGGAGAGTAAAAAAGTCTAAGGGTACCCACATACTGTAGCACACTCCCTGGTGGTGAGACCTTTATGTCTAATCTGAAGGATGTGGCTTCAGAGGTTGTAACTGAAAGTTGTCTCTACAGATTGTGCAATTAGTAGTCACTTGGAGATGCTGTCATAGCAGAAAAATTAGTTTCATAGATTACTGGTGAGCACGTTCCCCTGGAAAGAAGGAAGATTTGAGTTTCAGCCCCTTCTCTAGTCAATAAATTATTGTGCATCTTATGCAAAATAGACACTGCATAAAAAAAAAAAAAACCTTTATGTCATTCAATTAGAATATGAGCAATTGTCCTTACAACAAAAAATAATTTGTTCATTTTGCTGACTGTCTTGGAAATAATTTCCAGGCATGTTCTACCACAAGCTAAGACTTATATTCCATTCCTACTTCCTTGTAGTCCAGAATCACAATTTATTATATGGGGACTTTCAAGTGACCCCAGTTGAAACTCTTCTGAAAAAGACACATTGCAAACAGAAAACTTTTCCATCAATGACTCTGCTGAATTGCAAAGGAAAACTAATTCCACTTAGAATATGGAAAGATTCATGACATGTTTCTTTACTGGTAGAATGCCCAAGAGAGGACTGTGTAAATCATATTATGAAATTTGTGCCCCTATGACATTATCATTTCTTTCGGGCAAAGTCATGTATGAAAGTAGGTGCTTCCTTAGCACTGACTGACCTTAGTTCAGATTGACCATAGCCTCGTGGGTTTTGCACAAAAGAGGCACAATCTGGTATTAAAGAGCACTTGGCCTCAAGAGACCATTCATCTCAAATAAGTCTCAATCCATCTCATCTGCATTAATCTACAATGATTGCAGCCATTTATAATGGGATTCTTCAGACAGAGAATGAATCACAGGGGATCTTCAGAGGATCATTCAACTGAAGACAGGCCAGAAGAAGATTTTGAGGCCATACACATAGATTTTTCTCAATCCAGCTCAGTTTGTCTACATTCTATCTCAATCCATCTGTTCTGCTACTTCTAATTACCTCCAATTCAATTCACTAAAATGAGACCCCTAAGATAGGAAAGATCTGAGGACACCTTTGGATAACTGGTTGTCTGAAAACAGCAAAAAGAAGTGTCAGAGTCTATGAACTGGTCTGCAGACAACTGGCAGAAGCTGCAAAATCACAAGCCCTCATTCTGGTAAGTTGAGGGTGACCTCAACTTACCAGACATCTGCTGGAAATATATCACAGCAGACAGGAAACAGTCCAGGAGATNTACCGGGGAGAATCTCCATCCTTTATTGGATGCAAGGGGGAACATTGTTAGCAAGGATGAGGAAAAGGCTGAGGTACTTAATGCCTTCTTTGCCTCAACCTTTAATAGTCAGACCAGTTATCCTCATTGTTTTCAGCCCCCTGAGATGGAAGACAAGGGTGGAGCAACCTTAGGGAAAAGTGTTTGTCCATATGGCTGCTCTCAGAACAGAAGCTCCAATTGATGCGCTGCTGCTTTTTTCTAGGAATAGTCTTGGGATAGATCAGGCTAAGTGTGACTGTAGTTTCAGCAGATCCTGTTACTGAATTTAGTTAATTCTTTATTCTTGAAATGCAGTTCTTCCTTTTCCAGTTTCTGTGAATCATGCATTCTTACCATATTCATCATCACTGTTGTTGCCCAAACTACTCTTACCTTTGATTCTTGACCACTCCTTTCCAACTCAGATCTCCAGCACAGAATCATAGAATATTAGGGGACCTCTGGAGGTCGTCGAGTCCACCCCCCTGCCAAAGCAGGAACACCTAGGTCAGGCCAATCCAGGTGGCTTTTGAAAGTCTGTAGAGAAGGATATTCCACAACCGTTTCGGGCACCCTATTCCGGTGCTCTGCCACCCTCGCAGTAATGAAGTTTTTCCTCTTGTTCAGGTGGGAAACTTCCTGTGTTCAAGTTTGTGCCTGTTGCCCTTCTCCCTATCACAAGGCACAACTGAAAAGAGATTGGCCCTTTCTACTTGATACCCATTCTTCAGATATTTGTAAACATTGATAAGGGTCCTTCTCAGCCTTCTCTTCTCCAGGCTNCCTGCCAAAGCAGGAACACCTAGGTCAGGCCAAACAGGAACATATCCAGGTGGCTTTTGAAAGTCTGTAGAGAAGGATATTCCACAACCGTCTCGGGCACCCTATTCCGGTGCTCTGCCACCCTCGCAGTAATGAAGTTTTTCCTCTTGTTCAGGTGGGAAACTTCCTGTGTTCAAGTTTGTGCCTGTTGCCCTTCTCCCTATCACAAGGCACAACTGAAAAGAGATTGGCCCTTTCTACTTGATACCCATTCTTCAGATATTTGTAAACATTGATAAGGTTCCTTCTCAGCCTTCTCTTCTCCAGGCTAAACAGCCTCAGGACTCAGCCTTTCCTCATAAGAGAGATGTTCCAGTCCTTTAATCATCCTTGTTGGACTCTCTTCAGTAGTTCCCTGTCTCTGTTGAACTAAAGAGCCCAGAACAGGAAACAGTACTCCAGTTATTGCCTTACCAAGTGTCCAGAGGTGTCCTCAGTTCTTTCCTATCTTAGGATAAGCAAGCATTAGTCACTAGATTAGCAGAAAGGCACAAAAAGTTGCTTTTTACCTTTCTCATGATGCAGAATGTACCTTTGGTCAACACAATATAACTACATATTCAAGAAAGACAATATATTATTGGTAACACCATCTTACAGCATTCATTTTCCCTGAATCTCACATGTGAGAATGGAAGAGAACATCTCTAAAGCTCTCTGTTCTCTGTTCCTAGAGTCTGGCAGCAAAATTCAGTGACTCCTGAAAATATTATTGACAATACACATCTGAAAAAAAATAAAACATGGCTATTCATAATGCATGTTTCATAAAATAAGTGCTCATAATGTTTATTCAACAATAGGACTATTGATAACATGTAGCATTCATTATGGTGTCTATGCACAGTTTGGTCTGTCATTTCCTACCTTTGAAAATGTGACTATGTAAAGGTAATGAAGTTGTTTATGTGACCTGATCTAGGTGATCCTGCTCTTTCAGGGGGGTTGGGTTAGATGATCTTTCAAGGTCCCTTCCAACCCCTAACTTTCTATGATTCTGTGATTCTGTGGTAGTTTAATGTGGTACTGTGTAATAGCACACATCCTGTTAAAGGCATATTTTCAAAGGCAATTTCAGATATAGTCACAAAAACCCCAAATAAATATGTAATATTAGCTGATTTAGTTGTGCTTTTTTTTTTTTTTTTTTTTAATCAGAGGAATCAGTAATGGATGCAAAGGAGAAATTAGAGTATTATTTTAATTGAATATTAACAAATTAGTATTAGCTTGCATTTATAGTGGTCCCTGCAGTCAAATCTGACTGCAAGGATTCAGAGAATGAGCAACCAGTTGGATAAAGCCACCTGCTGGACTCACAGAATTGCAAGAATTTAACTGGCATTTAACTATGCAGTTTCCCAGTCTTCGCTTATGATGACTCTTGCTCACTTTAACAGTACATGCCTCTAACCCATTAGATCTGACAGTCACAGATGGTTTCACAGAAGTTTTTCTGGTATACTGGCTACAAAAGCTGGTTTGGATTGGAATCAAGCTGTTTATTGCAGAGTATGATGTAACACACTGATGGTGGTGAATCAATTAGGTGTTTCTGCAATAGCCTGCATAGCAAAAGTAACATTTACTGCCAAGTAGTAAAATGATTAAGTAGAAAATCTGGAATCTGTTTTTTTTCAGGTGACTAGAGAGAACATTACCTTTTATAATCATCTGGAGTTCCCCATAAGTGATCCAAATTTATGGCAATGTAGGCAGGAGGCTCATCAGCTGATGGGTATAATGGATGAATTATGAGCTAGCTGTAGTAAATCTGGGTGCATTGCCATACTCTGCACTCCAGTGACCAGATTGTGACAGACTGTTTGCATACCTTTCCTCTTCCTCAGGCCCAGGCATGCTTCATCTTGAGCATATAGCTGATGCAACAACAGTATGTGCTTCTCTGTGAGCTAGGCTGCTTCTCTCATTTTTTTGTGGACAATAATTGAAAACCTAGTGAAGACAGAGAGATTTCCATATGTTTCCAGAACACACCTTTGATGTCTTTTTCTTTTCTTTTTTTTATGCTTTGTACATACAGTAACTTTTCTCTATATAATTTAATGTTTCTGTCACAGAATAATCCTCATTTGGCTTGCTCACTGTTTTTCATTACTTCTGAACACAATGAATTTAGCCCAGATTCTACCAATACACTAATCCCATACTGTTAAAATCCAGTATAAAATAGTGAACTGTTCATTAATCTCTGCACTGGAACTCGGTCTATCTGTGTTGGACTGAGTATTAGTCTTAAATTTACTTGAAGGATTGAGAGTATTTGCTTATTATAGAAATCATAGCCCGCAAAACTTGACTACCAGAAAATAAATCAAACAAACAACTTAATTTTAGTAAAAAAAAAAAAAGTAAACATAAAAAAAAAAAGAGAGAAAATCACAGCATTGTGATTTAATATGATCTTTCAGACTTCCCTTCCTTATGCCATTGGAATATCTAGTGTATAGATTCTGCTGACTGGGTACAAAATTCAAGCCCTAAAAAAAAAATTCAGATGCTTCTACAATTATTACAAATGGAACATGATAGGTTATAAGCCATTGTTAAAAATTGCCACTCTTCTGTTTTCATCCCTCATACTGATGGAGAATGACAAAGATTTAATGGTGTTAACTAGAAAGTTAATAAATAAATGATCAATCATAATTGATTTCTTAAACATAACCAGCATGTACAAAGAAAGTAATTTAAGAGCCCTACATGGTTAGTAAAATTGGAATGCATAAAGAGAATTCCTTAGCATACATTCTCTCATCCAAACAGGAGCTCCATGTTAAGCTTCTTTTAAAGAGCGTAGAACACTTTCTCAAAAAAAAAGATAAGCTATAGAGATTTAATTTCTTATTTTATTTTAGTGTGGTCATATTTGCGGAAAGATAAAAAGACATTCCATAAAGTTCACTGCATATATATTGTCCCCAAACACTTCTATCACATTTCTCTGTCTTTAACCCATTAGGTACTTGTAGCTATATTCTATGTTGTCCATTCTTTTAGTACACTGGTCACTTGATAGAAAAAATTCCCCTGGCTCAAAGTTTTATTGCAGCCGCCAGACATATTAGGGAGTACTAATCTGCATCTAGCATTTCTTGGATGCAAGTAAAATTCAGCTAAACAAGCCTGTGTTCCAAATTCCCTTCCTCCTAGTCATTAGTGGCCCAATCCCAAATATGTTGATGGAAAAACCCTCAAGAGCTTTAGTAGTCTTTGGACTGAGCTGTCAAATAACCACGTTATAAATCCTATTCTTTTTTTACAGTCTCTTTCCTTTTGACCCAGCAATAGAAAATCAAGCTATTCAAAATGCTTACCACACACAGCATATATTCTGCAACAGGAATGAATCTACAGTTCAGATACATAACCCTGGGGTAGAGGAAGGGATAGATTTCATTAGCCTTTATATATTCATTTGAGACGAAGGAGATTTTGTTTATGCCTTCTATCCACCAGAGAAGATACAATTTAAGGCGAAAACCTTTAGGCAATGCATTTAGAAAAGTCAAGAACCTGTAGAAGATGTTCCAGACTACTTACTGTAGGTATCCATCTCTTTCCATTGACAGTATATGAATTCCGTAGGAAAGGCTATAGTGACTGTAGCCACATGAGATTCAGGCTACCTAGTGGTACTAATCCATTCTGAAATCATAGCATGGTTAGCTCTTTTAGTAACAGAATATGATGATGCACCTTATGCTTTTCTCAATAGCATTGCACTTAAAAGATTTAGTTCAGGAGCAGACACCTCAGCTGCAGGATCTCTACCTGTGGGTAGTGAGGTAAAACTAATGTCTCCTACATCCCAGCGACCATGGCATTGTGCTAAGAGTAACCCCTGTGCTCTAGACTGTTCTATTTTGGACACTTAACTGTTTCGGTCACCACGTTTTGAAGCTGGTCACTGCATTTGTTTTAAAAGAATTACAGAGCCTAAATTTTACTTGACTTTCACAACCTTTATTGGAAAATTCCTTCATCTAAAGTCTCGTAAGACAGAATTTGAAAAACTTACTAGGAGTAGGGCAAAACCATAGGTTTCTCCTACCTCTTCTAAGAACCCTAAAGAAAAGGCAAGAATCAGGTGTCCTCTTTCCAGCATTTCTGCTCCAGGATTCATCTATCCCTGGTGACACAGTGACTCAACAGCAGTGTTAGCCCATCAAGCGCTCCACATATGTGCACACTCATGACTCGCCCAATTCCTTGGCAATGTGGGCATATACCTACTTAGCTTGAGATATGCTCAGAAGCAAGGTTTCCTCTTCCTGGACAAGTATTTTAGTTAATGCCATTGTACAAAGTGTGAAACTTACCATCACTAGGAGCTGAGGTGCTTATGCAGCAAAACATCACCAGAAAATATGTGAAAAGTATCCCGTGTCTACATCTGGGAGGTTAAAGGGAGGTTTGGCTCTGTGCTGGCTGGGGAAACTGCACACCTTTAAAGGAGTCTTCACAATCATGGCAGATTCCTCACTGTTCTCCTTAACCTACTTCCCTCCTTCTAGGTTTGGTAGAAGACTAAACAAAAGACTCGCAATGTCCCTTCACATCTCCATAAGTTCTCACATGAGTATGCTGGGCTCTTGCCATTTCTGTCAATGACATCTGTTCTTATAGTCACATTTTCTTTTGACCGTGTAAAGCCACAATACTTTAAGTTACACTATAAATCAAATTAACATGGGACAAAACATCACATTGTCACATATTTTCTAAATTAATAGTACAGTACATGTGGTGTTGTTCACAAAACAGGTCCTTTTATTTGCCACTTTTTAAAGATAGTTAAGATAATTTAAAAAACATCAACTGCTTTCAGTTATTATCTTGTCACTTTGCCCTAAAATAGTGAATGTATCTTCTGGAGCATGTTTAATGCCCTGGCTGCAATTAGTAGTTTCTGCTACCACAATTATGCTGAGCTCTGCAACTGAAATTAGAATATGCCAATTAAAAGCTTCATCAAGTTGTAATGTATCAAAGGGTAGGTCTATAATAGATTCACTCTCCTGATTTTTGTAACTATGTTTAGTGGTCCACAAACCACTGAATTTATTGCAATTTGTAATTATCAGAAGGTCACAAGTTTTGGTTCAATTAGCTAGTGTCACAGAATATATTCATTTACTGCAGTAAGTTACAGCCAGGCTGCACTAGTCTGCATATAAATATAGTATTCACTAAGAAAACTTTGTGGGTCTGAAAAATGCTTCCTAGGACTGTTGTCTGCTGCATAACAATTTATGTCACCATTTTTCTTAAACTCTCTGTCCTTCTCTGATAGACAATATATTGTTTTATACAAAATTTGGCTATGATATATGCAGCAGCCGCTGCATACAGTGTGAATGAAGCAATAAAAAAATGGAGATTTGATGATCTAAAATTAAGGGAGAAACAAGGTATGATCTGTTGTCTCTAGATAATAAAAGACATCAGGCTCATACTTCAGCTAATTCAATAACCACTAGAGAGATTCCCTTGTTTATTCACAGCACTGAGCAAATGATTACATCTTTACTGAGGATGAGTACTAGAGCTTTCAAAATGTCATCTTGTTCTAAGACATTGCTGAAGTCAGGACACTAGATTAAATTAGCAAATAATTGTACTCTTTAATACTCTGATTCTCATGGTTCTTTTCTTTACATTGCTGAAACATACATGTAAGGGTCAGGTTCAATGAATGAATTCAGAGTAATACTAGAATGCAGACTGCTGAGGTTAAAACCAGAGTCCTGAAAACCCTCCCTCATTGATGGTTTTGAAATTCAGCACCAGTTAGGTTTGTTTCCCCAGGAGGTAGGTATTGCCAGGCACAAGGAAAACACAGAGTTGCAGAAGGTAGAGGAAGCTACTGAAGCCATCCCTTTGTTTTCAGTAAGTTATTAAATGTATGTACATGTGTTCTATGTACCTTTAAGCCTTTACAGGCACATGTACTTCAGTATTTGACATATTCTTCTAAAATAGCTTGGTAGCTGAATGACTATTTTGTTCTCCATATTTGCTTCTCCTGTTTCATTTTGTTCCATTTGAATACAGTACTAGTTATAAGAACATATTTGGTTGTGCTGAAGAACTAGAACTAGTCATTAGGAACCTCAATGTTTTACCTAAGTAACCATCACAATCTAAACAACCAATGTAAATTAAAAGAATAAGATATTACATTTTATATTTTAACATTAGTGTATTTTAAAAAATGATATATTTCATCTGAGGTGTTATAAAGAAATGGGGGTGTTAATATTTTTATAAACTTCAAATTTTCTAGGAAGAATCTGAAAAGCTGTGAATACTATTTATTCTGAATATTTCAGTTAAATTGTAATTTCTTCAAAATAGTTCTGATTTCCAAAGATTTATAAGTATTCTAAAGAAAAACAAAAATGTTCCTGAACTGAAATAAATTGCCTTCTCCTAGAAGTGATATGAATTATCATTACTAGATTTATATATAATCTGAATTTCTTATCAAGGAAGTTAACAACCATCAGCAAAGTTAAGTGACTGCAGAGCTATCCAAGCATGTACTACTTGTTAGAAATTCTTTCACTGTTCTTAAAATAAATTTTCATCATAGGCCTGAAGAAATCCACTGAACTCAAAAGAAATACCTTCCAGTTTCCTGCAGACAAAAATCTAAAAACTTATTAACTGCTAAGACTTACAGATCTCACATCAAGATGAAGTCTGAAATGCAATTATGATTATGATTGCATTTCATCTTTTATGGCAGTTGCCAGCAACTACAAGTACTAAACTTTTCTAATGAAGAAGTACTTTACCTGTGCTCATTATTTCAACATTTTTCCTTAGGATTAAAGATTCCATTGTTAAGTTCTTAAAAATAACTACTGGTGCCTAAAGTTTTTGATTATTTCTTCTAATTTTCTATTTCTAACGAGGTCATCTGAGTATTCTCATGCTATCATTCATTATAGGCAAAACCTATTCTCTCCTATTAGAGACTTAAAGTAGGAGTGGTCGATTGATATTTTGAAGAACAACAATTGTCTAGAAGGAAAAACCTGTTAGGAGAAACAATGCCTCTACATATTCAGTGCAGAAAAAGTGTTTTCACAAAGTGTCTAGTAAATTCAAACTCTCTATATATTTGTATACACATCATTTTATGTGTACAACTTTCACTTTTCCTACTGCAATGCAATGCAGAAAAGGACACTTTGTGGACTCTTGCCTTCTGAGTGACACCTATGTTAGCCCCTCATTTTGAGTTAGTCTTTTACTCTTGTGCTACCAGCATTCCTGGGCAACTCCAATTCTTACTTTATTTCTTTGCTTGAGAAGAACTGGCTGTCACAAACCAAAGCTGCAGAATGGATATCAGCTCTGAATTATGAAAGCAGCTCTGCTTGCAGAAGTGGAAATGTGTAGACCCCTTATCCAGGAAGAAAATTTCCCATCCTTCAGATCTCTCAACATTAAAAAAATTGTTAAGACAAACAAACATGGAGAAGGAGAAAGAGATTCATAAAGCTAAGTACAAGACAATTAGAAATATATGTTTTTACAGTAGGAACTGGTGTTTCATAACACATTTCTAAAGCTACCAACAGCACAGCCTAAAAGGAGGGTATAAAGGTACACTGGAACTTACTGTTTCAGCCACATGAACACAGCTGAAAAAGATTGAGTTGGCATAGTTTTCTAGACTCTCTGCTGGTTCAAACTGAAAGCTTTCCTGTTTTGAATCTGTAGCCTGTGCTAGTTCTATCAGTCACCGGATAAAAAGCTTACTTGCAGCATCATCAACACCTTGGTGTGACTGCAAAAATCAAAACATACTTCCCTTATAAAGTGGCCAGAGATACAGTTAAGGGATTTGAAGGAAAAAACTTTTTTTTTCAATACATTAAAAATCAGCATCTCCCCTAAAAATATGTATTTGACTTTGCTCACATGCACAGAACAGTTGTCATACTGGTTTGCATTGGCAAGTGTTTCCTTGAGCTGAGAGTCAAGACACCTGCTCCACAGATGTCCAGATGCAGCAGAAGGATAAAAATAAGAAGGCAGACTGTACCCTTAGCCATACAGAATTTGCTTACCGGTACTGACACTGGCACTGTTCATCAGATCGTCTCACCACAAGGACAGGACTGTCATAGCTGCAGATAGGGCCTCCTTAGGCTTGTGAGCAGGTAGAATAGGCTTGTACGTTGTTATTCTGGGTGTGCTCACATGAAGATAGCAGCTTGCTGACACAGCCCATAGGTAGCTGGCCAGACAGGTGTAGTAGCCCAAATCTAAGATCATTTGCCCAACCTGTGTGAGCAGGTGGACAGGTGGTTAAATAAAGAGGGTTCCAGTTCTAAGGGGTTCTTTTAAAAGGTATAGACTTATTTTCCATGAGCCTTTTTTAATTTCCAGGTACAGAAAATGTTATTTTCCTAACATGAAGCACTAGCATGCTTCCAATCTAAATAAAAAGCAACATTAAAAGGAAAAAGGGAGAAATAAATAAGAACTTCTGAGAAGGAACTTCCGTGAAACTGCCAGATAGTGACATAATGAGAAAAACCTATGACTCAAAAAAAATGGCAGAGGAGATGTTTCTTGGGCACAGTACCAGAGTGCTTGTCTCTGCAGTCATGTTATATATGACTGCTGCTGTGCAGGAAAGTATGTAAATAAATGCTGAGGATATAACTTTGACTCCATGACAGCAAGGAAAATAGCCTCATCAAGTCTCAAGACATGACTTTCCATGTGAATTCTTGCAAGTTCTTTAGCTATAAGATCATAAATGATCTGAGGCATAAATAAGAAAAGTCAACTGGGAGGAGAGAAAAAAACAAAAACCAGCATAATGAACACCTGAATGACCTTTTATATTTCTCTCAAAATATTAAGGATGGTATAAATATATGTCTCTAATGTCTCTGAAACCTTTTCTCTGAGAAAAGATCACTAGAAGGAGATTTATTTTTTTTAATATAATGTGCTATTCTAGCCAATGGTAATATGAAAAACACAGACTCAAGCAATGAGAAATTGCTTGCTGTGAAAACATTACCTCAAGAAATGTACAAATGAGCCAAGACATTTTGAAGTACCAATTTATTGAAAAAAAATAGAAAGGGCACACAGGAATTTATTAACATTTGATACTGTATTTTCAATATATATTACTCATCTCATATGGTACTAGTGCATACTTCAGAACTAATAATAGTTCTAGATAATTAGATATTTTGCATATAGAAAGAGCTTGGAGAGTAAACCTGAGATCTATTATGTAACACCAGGATTATATTGCTTTTTAATCCTTAGGCACGTTGGAGCAGTAGGAGTATCTAAAGGAATCATGCAAGAATGCAGACTCAAAAAGTGCAGTCTGTGCTTCTCTAGAGGTGGCAGCTATGGCCTTTATTCCCATTCCTCCAGTTTTCCCTTTAAATCATATCAACACTGCTGTCTGGGTAGGGAAATGTTATTAACAAATATTCAATATTATTATCCTTTTTTCCAAACTCAATATTCAAACTCTTTGCTACCTGTGATTGTTTGTCAAAGAGAAGGTAATGGCTGGACCCTGCACACAGGCTTGACTTGGCAGAAATAGTCATGAAATGTATTTACTTTGGGAGAGTGGGGGTTATAATGCATATGCACTTTCCACCTTTTAAAAATGCTCACGTATCAGGCAATTTGGCTCAGCTATTAGTTCTTCCAGGCACCCAGGCAGAGAGGATGCTCTCTTACTGCCTTCTCTCAAAGATAATGGTTTCTTTACTAAACTGAGCAAGCTCAAATTACTCGTTGGGTAGATCTTTAGACTACAGCTTGGCACAGGGATGAAAAGGATTTGGAAAACTACATTTAGCAGCACCACCTGGTGGTATTGACGTCTTGTAGTTATTAGGTGTAGCCCTGTGATGTATCCTGCCTGTGCTGCATAGGTAAGAAGGCGATTGTATCAGGGCAGTCGATGGAAATGATGTGGAGCTGTATTACTGCTCTTAGGAGTCGCTTTTCATGGGGAAGCAGGAAAACAGGCTGTAGGCATTTGCAGATTTGTCTGAATGCCCCACGAAGCAACAGAGCCTCCTTCTGTGTAGAAATGTGTCTGCAAAGAAACAGGATGTCAAACATGTCATTCCTTATGTGAAAAAGCAGATGTTCCAACCCCAGTCTCCAACCTGATAAAGAAATTCTGGTTAAGAGGGGTATAATATTTTCAGAGAATTCAAATCTGTAGTTTTTTAGTACCTTAGGAGAAAAAAATAAGCAAACTACACTCCACTGAATAAAATATAATGTATACTATTGCCTTCTAAAATGCCAGTGAATGGGAACTAAAGGATAGGATCAAAACCCCAGGTTATCCACAAAAACTTGCTTTTAGCTCAGAGAAAAGTTATTTTAAGGGAAACTACCTTGAGGGGAAAAAGCAGCTTATAAAAATAAACCCACATATATATGGGGCTGTTATTTTAATATCCTGATAGATAACCTTAGACAAAGTAGAAACCTTTAGCTGAATTTCTGATATCAGGAAAATTCTCTTTTTTATCTTCTTTTATTTTTTAATAACTTTATTAACTATTTCTAAGGCTAATATATTCAGAAAAATGCATTATCTGCAAAAGGTCACAACCTCCCTCACAGACTTTACACATACCACATGCGGATAGCTTTGTGCCAAACCCCAGAAACTGCATAAGCCATAAATTGAAGAGAAGGGCTTATCACCTGCTTCTCCAAGGGAATGAGTTTCCCAGCACCCGTGGGAGGCAGACAGCACCCTCCATCCAGGAAACATATTTCTAGTGCCATCTGTTCCTTTCACGACACTCCAGTTCCTCAGTAATTTCTGACATAACTGCCATTCTTAGAAAGCAAGGATGATGATCATGAAATTAATACTATTATAGAGACACTGGGTAACTCTCCTGGATTTGGTAGATTTGGAATCAATCTGTGCTGCCTAAAGGAGTTTGGGATGAACGTGGTGGGGGAACTTTGAGAAACTCTTCCATCTCCTCCTCGTGCACTTTCATTTCTCATGAAATAATTAAAATTCACTGTACCAGAAGGAGAGCAAGAAAAAGAGTGATGACACAGAGAGTTCAGAGTTCCAGTCTCTGCTCCAGTTATATCTTAATTAAAAATAGCTGCTCCTCTTATTCCTCTGTTCCAGGTAACCATCTGTCAAATCATCTGAGAGCCATTCACTTTCTTTCATTACTTGTCCCAAACCAGATACAACGTTCTGTGTGCAGCTCGGATCAGTTAAGGATTTGATAACTTGCAGCATGTCACCAACTATGAGTCAAAGGTGCTCTCGACATGCTCTCAATTGTCTCTATTAAAGATTAAGAAAAGAAAGAAATGAAGAAATATATGGGCACATAATAGTTAAACAAAAACAAAAGCTTTCACAAACAAAAATGACCTGTAAGATTTTGAATTTGCATTAATTCCTATTTGAACAAGAATGTATACTGCAGAAAAAAATGCCTGAACTGCCTTAAGAATTGTTTCAGTGTTGCAGAACCTACCTTTCAACTTGGTGAGCTATTCCAATGCTTACTGACCATCAAGCTCTTTGCTATAAATTGATGTCTTATTTCCACTCTGTTTTTTCTCTAATTCAGTTTTCAGATTTTCAGTTTAATTGTATTTCCATCTGCTAGACAAAGAGCTTTTTCTTGTATTTTTTTAATGTTGATATTCATAAACCCATGACGTTAAAAGCTCCTAATATTTTCTTTGCTAAATAAAAGACATTGTCATGTGTATCCCTCCCTTCTCTCTCTACACATGTGTTTTCCAGTCTTTAAAGTCTCATCTTGCTTTTAAATGTTCTGTGATTTCTGCTGTGCTGTAGAAATATGAACAGGACACGGTACACCCCGTACAAATACAGTGTCTGTCTTCCTCTTCCTCCTATTGGTATTGCTTATAGGTCTAAGGACTGTAACTTACCTTCACTGTCTGACCTGAGAGCCTGTGTTTGTTTAGCCACAGTGACCCACCTTCTCCCTGCAATCCTTTCCCAAAATACTATATCCTGAGACAGACACCTTCACTCCCTAAATATGAACTGCAGCCCTTGATTTTGGCTGCCTGACTACGTTTGCCCAGTTTACTCTGACTTTTCTTCACAGAGGACCCTGACCAACACTGGTTTGTATTTTATTCCCTCCCGTGCATACGGAGGAAAGAGGACCCCAGTCCTTTGCCCTGGACCAGTTACCTCTTTGGCTGCCCATCGTCTCTCTCCTGCTCATGGTTACTTTTCTCACAGATATGCAAGTGTTAAGTGTTCGATTACCTCTGTCATCTGGTTCTGTCAGATTGATGGGGATTCAACTTCTTTGAACAGCAAAATTTTCTAAGCCTTTGGCAAGAGGCCGGTAAGGGAGGAATGAGACTTGCAATTATGTTGGCACATTTGAGGAGGCAGAATTCTCTGGTAGGAGCTAAAGATAAGTGGGCTGGCTCAGACATGGGCAGGACGAGACAGCTGGCAGCAGGCTTGGGAAACTTTCTTTTCCAGAGCACAGGGCTGGAATGGGGCATACCACTGAGAAATATAGCACTGAGGCTTTCTCTTTCCTTTGGACATAAAACTTCTTTCCCAAACTGATTATTTATTTTTTTCCTAGTGGCCTTTCTCACATGTCCACTTTTTTGAAACAGATTGTGTTTCTTATACTTGTTCATGGTTCTTATACCATTCATGTTTTTATGGGTTTTTACTGCTTTACTCTGTTTTGTCTTGGTTTCAAAAGTCTCCTGTTCAGGTATTTATTGCATACACACTATGAAAATTTGCTACCAAAAATGGACTAACTCTACAGTTAAAACAAAACATGCGTTTGCATGCTTACACAAAAGAGGGAATTAACATGTGTATTTAGGTCAATACTTTTGCATATCAGAACCAGAACCAGATGTTATAATTTGAAAAGCCCAAACCAGAGCTGTCTGGTCATCTCTTCTTCCATACGGTTAATTATTAGGATGTTATGAAGCTATGGCCACTTCCCTTTGTTCTTCTTTCCTGTTTTATCAGCAGGACTCCCTGAAATGTCAGGGAACATTAAAACTGTGAAGATGTAAGTGCTGTGGAGCTTGGACCAGGCTGTAAAGTAAGTATCTTATTTTTCTGTGATTTCTGAACTTCTTTCAGAGAGCGAGGTTTTGTTTCTATATCTGTTTGTTTGCTCCAGTGTAACTATTGTGCTGGTTTTTTATATTTAACATTTGTGCAAGCATTTACAGATGGGCACAGCAGCAGACTGTGCCTCGGTGTACCCCAGAATCTCCTCGTGTTCCGAGAAATCTCTTGACAAAGCCTTCGGTCGGCTTTCAGAAGTGGATGGGAGCAGAGCTACAGGCTCNCTCTTTTTTCTTTCCTTCTTTTTTTTTTTCTTCTTTCTTCTTTACATTATAAGAAAAAAAAAATATAATTAGATCCTACTTCCTGATTAATATTTGTCTTTAGTGTAAAGGTGTGCATGTGCCATCACTAAGTGGTTAAAGAGGGTTATTTGTGTGGAAGAGTGGTGAGAGTATCTGTCCAAGCCTGTCTTGGAGAGAAAGATGCTGTGGCATTATTTAAGGCACAATGCTTGGGATGGTGGGTTTCTAAAGAAGATAACAGGAAGGCTAAGAAAAGGTCTCTGTGATATGACAGCTGTATATTAGGTCAGCAATTCAACAATCAATTTTCCAGTCTTTCCTACTCATTGGAATGAGACAGAATGATCTTTTCTGATGGTCATTCATTGTCTCACATTTATTTTAGAAGAGAAAAGTATCTTTAATTTGAAGCATAAATTGAGTAAAAAATGAAATGTAAAGGTGTTTTTTAAAGGCTAGTCTGCAGCATAAGCATAATGCATTATAATCAGGGTTAAATAACCAGATGGGGTTATTGTGTTTAAAACCTCTTTGCATTCCTTTCATTCTGATACCAGACTCATGTGAATTCAAGTCATACCTTGTGAAGAAAAATGTCTTCTCTTATTAGTTTAACTTAGGTTCAGTAAATATCTGCTTTCTAATACCTGCTAGGAAGTAGTTAAGGATTTACAGAAAAACTCCATAGAAAGAATTGGGGTTTTGATTTTATATCAGTCTTACATACAAACTTCCAAGTAGAGCTTCTTCTATGATGTCATTAAAATTCTCTGACTCAATGAAAATGTCATGTATTATCAGCATTTTCTAGATTTCTTCTGTGTGAAGAATAATCAAGAAATTCCCTAAAGTGAAGTATAAATAGACTCAAAGCTGTATGTCAGGTACCTACAGTTGTGTAGGTACTTATTTATTTGAATAAAGAATAAAACCCAAACAACTACTTCAGAACTTGCAGTCTATGGCTATGCAAAAAAAAGTGCCTAAAAGCTGTTACAGGCACTGTAAAAACTCTTACCAACACCAGCCCAGGTCAGAATTCATGGTTGCCCTGTACAAGCACAGGTTGCACCCACTGCTCTCTGCTTTTCCCACTCTTTATAAGAGTCCTTATAACTATGCATCACTGTGATTGATTGAGACTATAATGTATTTGTAAGATGCAGACTGAGTAGCAGTACAGAGAGTATTTTTTATCTCTGGATCTTTTGTTACTTTACTGAGATGTCAGAAAAACCATCATGAATGTTTGCATTGTATTCATCTGCACCAATAGCTTTGTCCACAGGTATACATTATAGTTGAGAAAACTGCAGGCTTCTTGTAGCTTCAAGAATCTCAAAATGGACACTCAGGGTTAGAGGTAATTTTGAATAAAAAAGAACAATTAACATCTAACTAACTAAAAAAAGAAATTAACATGGATATAACATTGTGTCATATTTCGCACACTCAAGAAATCATAGAACATGTGAGGTAGGAAGAGACCTCTGGAGATTACTTAGTCAAACCTTCTTCTGAAATGTCTGCAGGGTCTGCCTGAGCAGATTGCTTGGGACCACAAGCAGTTGGGTTTTTTTAACATCTCTAGGAGATATTCAAAGAGATGGAGATATGTAGAGACCCCACAACCTCTCGGGGCAACCTTGGTCCAAGATTTGACTGACCTCACAGGGAAAATTTTTTTTTCTTGTGTTAGGAGGAAGTTTCCTGTGTTTCAGCTTGTGCCCATTGCCTCTTGGACACCATTGGCACATCTTCACTCCTCTGCAACTAAGTATTTAAACACACTGCTCAGATTCCCCCGAGTCTTCCCTTCTCCAGGCTGAACAGCCCCAGCTCTCTCAGTCCCTCATATACCAGATGTGACAGACCCTTCACTAACTTCATGACCCTCCAGCAAGTCCCTGGTTTCTCTTGCACTTGGAAGTCCAGACCTAGACGCAGCACTGCAGATGTGTCACCAGGGCTAAGAAGAGGGGCAGAATCACTTCTGTTGTCCTGGTGGTAATGGTCTGCCTAATGCAGCACTGGATGATGCCATTGACCTGCTTTGCTGCAAGGGCACATCGATGGCTTGTGTTCACCTTCTTGTCTACTGAGACCACACCAGCCAGGAGAAAAAAAGTGGACAGTGGGCTTTCTGAGAGAATGACCACTGTGATACTAAAATTGTGCATCTTGGACTATTACAGATTTGTTTATATTTTAATGGAGGTATTACATTGCAGATTTAATTTTGAAAACATCATCCCGTTCTTTTATGTACAAACCTGAATTAGCAAAATATTTTGCTAAAAGTTTTTTGTGAAATTCAGATAATCATTAAACAATAATGTACATTTAGATACCAGGCTTAACTAATGATATTAATTGATTAGTCCACAAATTACTTATTTTCTCTTGCTACTACAGAACTAAGTCCTAACAGTGCTGAAGAATGACTGAATTTCAACCATCCTGTCAGAATGATGCACAAGGCTTGTTTAACAGATCTTGGAGTGGTTGGCATCATTACCAGGTGATTGGTGCTTCAGAGATAATCATGCTTCCCCCTGTGATTGAGATTATCTGTTCAACAGGCTTAGTTGGAAATATCCTCATTGTGTTTACAATAACAAGGTAGAGAACTGAATACATTTTTCAGTCAGATTTATCGCTGAAACAATAAATGATGACTGCACTAAGGAAGTGAATTGCCCAGCAAAAACAACAAGTTTTTCATCTTTCATTTAGTCATTGATATTTAGTCTTCATTTAAAAAAAAATAATCATTATTATAGATAGAGATAATGTATGCCTGCTTCCCCTTTTCTGTTATGAGGAAGTGCTTAAGGGCATGGTTGACTTCAAACATATTCAAGGAAACTGAAACACACATTGTCTTCCCTGGTTTCCATTAGAACTGGCAGCAATCTTCCCACTAGCACATGTAAAAACTAGACTAAACTTGAAACTAGAACTAGCCAGGCATGATAATCTTTTACAGAATTATTTTAAGATCAATTGAAATACAGTACTTTTCTCCTTTGAAAACTGCACTTCTACCTCAGATTATTTTAATATTTTAATAACAGAGCTCTGTCTGACTTTTGCCCATTTACAGCAGCTTCTTTCCAGCATCACCTTACTTTTTGAAACAGGGTTTTAGTGCCAGTTGAGAAATATCACATGGCAGGAATTAATACCTCAAGATATTTTCATTGTATACTGAGATGGTAAAATTGATGAGTTGCTAAGTTTTTTGAATCATAAGATCTGACCAGGTCATCCTTTATGCAAGAAAATACCTTTTATTCTCTTCATTTTAACACCATACCTATTTTTCTGTGTAATAAAGAATTTAGTCTCAACTGGCTGAGGCTACCACAAACTCTAAATCCATAAGCATGCATCTTGAAAAAGTGACTCTTATCTTCAGTGTAAATTTAACATAAAGAAATACAACAGCATAAGCCTAATATTCATCTCACAATACAAGCATTAATAGATGTACTCCACACCTCCATACTGTGCTTTTAAAAGAAAGAGTTCCAAAGGCCAACCTAGGGTTATGTGTCTGTCAGCCCGAGTTTTATTAAACTTCCCTTGAATCTACCAGAAGTCCAATGCCTGGTACACTCAGGAACATTGTAGATCATAGTCTGAATGCAGAAGAGAATAAATGTGGAAACAGTATGTCTGAAGTGAATATAATGGCAAAATGACTTTTTAAATGTATGAATGAATACAAAGGAAAAAAGGAAATCACTGAGTTTCTAAAAATTAGTTATAGTGTCTAAAATAATAGAATGGAAGGAAATTGAGAAGGAACAAAAAAAATTTATATTATTTTCTTTTCCCCCTGGTGAAAAGCCTTTGTCTAACTTAAATAAAAATATGAGAGACAGAGGGAATAGACACAGACAATGACTTGGAAAAAAATAATATAATTTAAACCATATTCGCTTGAGAAAATGTCAAGCATTCAAATTTATGGGCAAGAACATTCATACATAGGAAAAGAATTTGAAAATAGTCTGTTCAAAAGTTTAATGTGATAGTTACCATCGCTAAGAAAGACAGCCACAAACCTCAGATTCGGTTGATGAATGTACATTTAAAATGTAGCTACATTTTGAAAAAGAACCATATCAAAGTCTCTCTTTCCACTAAACATATCTGATTCTGCTCGATGGCTCTGCTTCAAAGGTGTGTCTTCTCTCTTTATTGAACACATTTTCTCATGCATGTAGTTTAATTTTGTTACAGAGTCAATTCTTTTTAGAGAGAAAGAAGCTGCTTAATCTCTTGAATTAAGTAGAAAGTTGTTAGTAGCAAATGCTTTACTGATGATAGAACATGATAAAGAAGTTTGGGATTTCAGCTTGCCAGTTTTGTTTGCAAGTCTGACAGCTAGGGACAAATATGTTTAGGTGTGAATTAAAATAATATTATCTGCATCTTACTCAGAGCAAATATCTAAAACCTTGCATGCAATATATGCTTATGCAGTGAATTTTAACATAAAAATTACTAACTCAATGACTTTTGGTTGGCCCTCCTTGTGTGAATGAATTTCATCTCTAGGGAATAATAGTTGCAGTTGAGATATGTTGCTATTCAATTAAAAAAGAAAATGGTAAAGAAAATACTGTAAGAGTTCAGTGGCATCCATAAAGAACCAGATGAAGAATAGAGGAGGGACTAGAGCAGTGGAAATATAGTAACATTTAATAGCACAAAGACATGGAAATTTTCTTTTTTAATGTTTTTCTATAATAGAAAGCACTGGTGTCAGTTAGAAAAAAAACAAAAAAACACAACAGAGAAAAAACTCCTGGGATTGCTGTGGGATGTCAATAGGCTAAAGTGGTGTGAGAAGCTCACACATTTGTAATACATGTAAGGCTCTGCCTTCCCAGGGGAAAGAGGGAACTGCTGATACCATTCTCAAGGCTCATAACAATGCCTGAAATACAACTCTCACCAGCTGTTTCCAGGAAAGATAAGCTATTCAGACTGGAATAAGAACAGAAGAGAACAATTACTAGAACCAGAAGAATGGAGAACTCTGAAAATTCACCTAAATTTGTTGTTAAAACATAAAGGCTCAGAGGTTTTTTCTTGCTCTCAATAAATCAGAATCAAATACAGCAGAAAGGGTAAAGGACTGTTTAAACTAAAGGCCAAAACTGGTACAAGAACAGTTGGTAGACTGCAGTCATGAGGTATTAAAGGCTGAGAACTGGAAGGTGATTTTTACCTTCAAGAACAGTCATGTCCTGTGATAGCCTTCAGTAGGAGTAGTGGAAGTAAGATCATTTTTTCTGAGAAGAAACTACCCTGTTACAAGGAGGACTTTTCTGATCTTGTTGCCTGTTATAGCTGATTCCTCACTTTTGTGACAAGAGTTATCTCTTCTAATCTTATATTCATGACTTCCCTGAATCTAGCAAAAAAACCCCAAAATGTTAACATACCCTGTGCCCTACAACCCCATAGGGCTTCTTTATTCCTCACTGAAATGGGAAGCTAAATGTCGCTACACTGAGACACAAACCAAACGGTTTTCTCTGATTTCCAGGATTCTGGTTTAGAAAAAATCTGTTTCAGAAAAAAAACCAAACCAAACCAAACCAAAACAGGCAAATGTTAAAGATTTGGGACTTCCCATGATTACGTTTGGCACAGCAACTGATACATGTCCCTAAGTGCTGTTTTCTGACTTGGCTGCATGATTCAGTTAAACAGCAATATGTTTTTGGACCAGAACATCTTGGACAAAGCTCTGTAGCTGTGGCTAATGTAATGCTAAACATTAGATAATGTTGTTATCCAACAACACGTTAGATAGCTGAATTACTTGGAAGTATTCATTGCTAGATATGACTGAACAAGTGAAGGCACAGAGGCAGAGCTGTAGAACAGAACTGTCTGCCATTTCTTTGTGCGTTTTTTCATAAGGGGTACTGAGCAAGATTCTGTCTCAGAAAATTTTTATAGGCCTTATCAAATTGTACAGATGCAATCAAATTTTTTTCAGCCTAACCTTGATTGCCCAAGGCAGTCATCTGGGTCTGTCTATGGAAAGACACTACTGACAGTAATACGTGTCATCTTTGTCATATACCTATCTAAGACAGGACAAACTGCCCCCAGAGATCTGTTTCTCTGCAGTGATTATAAAAGCCAAGATCACTTGGAGATATTAGATGTCTAAAATTCAAACTGAGAAACTTATCTTAAAAGAATCCCACCCTCAGTTAAAAGGAGAAAATACAGTAGAAGTCTTTCCTGATAAATATTGAGGTGTTTCTTTAGCCACTAGGAGAAAATAACATGTACAGAAATGGTGCAAGATGGAGCACAGTGAGTACTTACCAAGTTAGTGCTACAAGACAGTGCTAAGTAGGAATAGGGCTGATGCTGTTGGACCTGCTCTTCTCAAGGACCAAGGATTTAGATAAACTCCAAGAGAGATCAGAAAGGCATGTCAGACCTGGAAATTTAAGAAAGAGTTTATGTTAAAGCTTTTATGTTAACGTCAGAACGGGAAATTTTAAAAAGCTTCTTCCAAGTCAAGCTGTTTTGCTGGGAAAGGTTAGATTTTGTAGGAGAGGACAGGCCAAGGTGGGAGCATGACTTCAAAGTTGGTGTTATTTGCCATTGCAGATGTAGCCCATAAGAGATGACATTTTCACCTTTCCTATTTGAAGAAAAGGTATGTACTTGTATTTTAAAATGTGTGATACCTATAAATCATCTTGTCTTTCACCTGAAAGATCGCTTCCAAACTGACACTTAAACTTCTAGTTAATGAAGACTCTCTGTCCAGGAGGGTATAAATAAATTCTGATGACATCACATAATGCAGTCAGAGGGGATAAATAATGACTGATGACAACACATAATACACTTGTCATGTTCCTCAAAGTTGTTCTGGAGTGACAGCCAGTATATGGATTATCACATTGTCATGTCTGCTCAACACTTCTTTTCTTTAATGGATTGGGACCATTTAAATCCATTTTTTAATGAGTTTAATCTGTAGAAGTAGAATTGAAGAAAAGGTAAGACTAACCACAGATTTTAACTATTCACAGTTTTGACATATTCACAGATTTTGCAAAACAGCAACTGCGCTTTTGTACATTTTTCATAGGGTGTTTCAGAGATGGAAATTAACCTTATATAGGTGGAAGGATGAATTGACTGGCTAATATCTGACTTGAGAATCTGCTGAGAAGCTTTCAAATCTGTGGCAAGAAGGTAGAAAACAGTCAAAGGATGAAAGAAAGAAGTTGGAAATCAAGGCTATCACTACTATTTTCTGGTTTGTTGGTTTGTTTGTTTTTTCTGAAAAGTGATAGTTTAGTAGAAGGCAAGCACCGCTCTATTATTAAAATAAAAAAATTTTCTAAGCTATAAAATGTGCCCCAAATTATTCAAGAGTCTAAACTTTACTGCATAAGTTACCATTTGAATATTGTGGCTCTGAGCCACCACAGGAATCTACATGAAAATCTATATTAAAATACATGTCCTGCCTTCTGGATGCTGATCTAAGAAGACATCATTTCTGAACATCAATGTAAAGCATGAGATAGTGGATATTATAACACCTGTCCTTACATCAGCCATGGGACAGCTCTTCAGTTTGTATTGTTTAATGATTAAATTTAGCATTGTGCTGATTTTGTCTGGGTAGAGTTAATTTTCTTCATAGGCTGGCATGGATTTGTGCTAGAAACAGTGTTGATAATTTAGGAATATTTTAGTTATTTCTGACCAGTCAGAATACAGAATACAGAGTCAAAGCCTTTTCTGCTGCTCACCCCACGCCATCAGTGAGTACTCTGGGGGTGCACAGAGAACCGGGATGGGACATATCTGGTTCAGCTGATCCCAGCTGATTAATGAAATATTCCATACCAGATGACATCATGCTCAGCAATCAACTGCAGGGAAGGCTGACCAGGGGCTGCTGCTTAGGGACTGTCTGGACATTAGTCTGTTGATGGTGAGCAATTGTCTTCATTTGCATCACTTGTCTTTCATGAATTTTATTCCTCTTTCTTTGTTATTTTCATTTTCATTACAACTACTATTATGATTATATTTTATTTCCATTATTAAACTATTCTTATCTCAACCCATGAGTTTTCTCACTTTTACCCTTCCAATTCTATTCCCCTCATCCTGCTGGGGAGGAAAATGAGCAAATAACTCTGTGGTGCTTACTTGCTGGCTGGGGTTAAACTACAACAAGCATAAAGTGTACAAATTTAGAAAACTCATTCTGAATCCAAAAATAATTCCCAATTTAGTATGATTTATCCTGCTAATGGAAATGAAATAAAACAGAAAAAGACCATTTTTGATTTTTTATAAAATGACACGTACAGGCAGTTTTCAGATGCTTTGAAACCTGTGTATTTGAACATCATAGTACCTACCATTTGACACCTTTCAGGAAACACAGTTTGGGGTTTTTCTTGTCCTGGAGATTTTGCATCCTTCAATGTTCACGAAGCTAAAGTCATTGGAGGAATAAGATCACATATGCGTCATTCTCTCCACAAGCTCCAGTCATTAGTGCCAGCAGATATACTTTATAGATGTCTGGCTTTGGTTTCATTATCATAACCATATGACAGTGAATCATACTTCATGTTTTATTAAAAATGTTTTTAAAAAATACTTTTGTCTCGCTCTTCCCCTCTAGCTTGTATTTGTTTCTTTGGAAACATAGTTATTTCATAGCATGCAATGAAGACAACATGAAAGATACGAGATTAGAAACTCTTCCTAACATGAAGTTAGGAACTTTTCTCACACACGTGTGTTTAGGAAGCCATGGTCATACAAGTGGACATCTGAAGTTGGACATCTGAATTTCTGGGTGGTCAAGTGGAGTTCACCCAGCTTCTTGTTGTTCTGTGGGTTCCAGGAAGAAGGACAAATAAACCAGTGCTTTGCAGTGGCCTGGGGGAAAAAAAAAAAATAATTGGTAATTTAGAAAAGCATATATATCACACAAAAGCTATGCAATACAGACATGAAGGAGGCAACGCCAGACTCATGATACTTAGATGAATACTGCACACATTTTAGCTCTGGTTCAACTGCATTGCAGGAAGACTCTGACCTCTCCTCCTATTTATGATAGGCTGGTACTTCTAGAGTTCCTATGTCCATCATACCTGTGTTTATTTTGAACACTTTACAGTTTTCTTAGAGGAATATGGATAATTATGCTGATGTTAATACATTTAATAACGCATTCAGCCTCATTGGAATGCAAAATCATGACCACTATATTTTTGTTGAGCCTAAAATGTTTAGTTTGAAATATCTTTGGTTTGACAAATTTCACCTGACTCTAAAATAGTGGTTCTGACAGTGTACTTGTTTGTGTGCAGCTCAGTTTTGAGGTCTGGTCTATCAACAGTATAGCTGGAAAACCATAACTGTGTCAAGCAATCATCTTCATGTCTTCCAACTTATTTCAGAACACAGAAGCAAACTACCCATATATATATAGATATATCTGCAATCTGGCTACAGCAGATTTGGTTCATGTCATTGGCATGTCCTTTCTCACTCAACATTCACCAATGGGCACGTGGAGTTGAGTGGGTTGTTGGCAGCTCTCTTTGCACCATTATTAACTCCCTGGACACATGCAACTAGTTTACATGTAGTGCCATTATGTCTGCAATGAGTTTGGACAGGTATATAGTTTCACATTCTTGTTCTGTACCCCAAGAAAATAATATCTGATTGTGTTTATGCAAAGTTGTAGCAATTCAAGAACAAGAAACGCTAGCAGGTACGGTTAATGATTTTTTGAAAACTGAAGGATTCCTTTTCTGGTGATTGTGGAGGTGACAGAAGTATTTTAAGTCTTGATTTAATATCATGTTATGCACAAAGCCTTAAGGGACCCTAGTTACCACTAGTGTTACTGTTCTGAAGCTTATCTTCAAAGATGCAGCTTCTAGTAAAGGCTTAATGTCACTAAAACTAGATTTGTTTTAACCATTCATGTTTCAGATTGAAAAAATTGCTTCCAGACAGAAAAGTACTACCTGTTATTTTTTAAAAATCTATATTAAAGTGCAGTAGGAGAACAACAAGATTTTAGCTTTTGTTTTAACTACAGGCTTAAAACCACCCTGACTACTTTGAACCAAAGACGTCTTCTTTTATATGTCAGAGGATGGAAAACCCAAAGACAAACCTTCCAGCATAGCACAAGGCACTGGTCACCCATTAAGACTCTAGGATAAATAAAGAGAATGAATGGGAAGGATAGTTGCTATTGAACTTGTAGCATACAAGACATCATGCTTCCATGGCAGTAAAATGTAGTCACTAAAGAGCGGGAGACAAAAATGTTCAGAAAGCAGAAAGTAGATGATTTACATTTGTAAATAAATTTGAAATGGAAAAAGTATGGCTATCATAAAGAGGCTACACTGATGTATGATATTAGAAGTCTTATTTGTTTGACATGCAGTTAAGAGTCAAGAAATAATAAATTCCTTTGTAGTTCATTTTTAAAAGCTCTGTTCTTGTATTTACATATAAGTAATGTGACAAATTACAGTCTTTTCTTATATTCCTAAAGAATTCACACGTAGCAGTATCTTTAATCTTACTGTTTAGAGAAATAAAAATATGCAAAAACCAGTAAGTATTAAGGCAGGAAAAAGACATGGCATCCTAATGAGGAAATACAGCATATCAAAACCTGGTATAAAAAATAGTTTATGTCCCAAGTAAAGCCATATATTAAAATACACACTTTGTGCTTCTTTTTTTTTTTCTATTTTGAGGCAAGTTTCAAATCTCAAATGCACTTGCCTAGGGAAAGCTCTTCAAATTACTTCTCTCCCATTTGTTTTGCCACTGCTAATACCAATTATGACACTATAGCCAAGAAAGACAGGTCCCAAACTGTTTAGTTCTTCTTAGTTTCAGTAGTTCTGTTAAGCATCTCTGAATCCTCCTGGGAGTTTTCATTAAGTGAAAAGATTAAACCAGTTATTTTGGAAAAAATCATCAGAGATCATCAGTCTTCATTTGACAATTCATTCCACATTCATGATAAAAGCAAGAAATATAGTTAAGTCTTAGTAAACACTATGGTTAATACAACACTGGGTAGCTTCACGTTCTCTTTCATATTTCTCAAAAGTAAAAGCACTTCTGCAGGAAGACAGGAGCAAGTCAGACCTAGGAGGGCACATCTAGAAGTCTGAACTGAATAAAATCACAACCACATGCAAATGAATATCTGTCATATTGCTGGATAATGGTTTTATTCCTATAAATCTCTGCTTCGTAGCAGGAGTGAATTATGTCACACAATGGTCCAACAGAAAATTTAGCATTTCAACATTTCTTTTTGCAAAACAAATTTCTTTCTAAGATTTTAAGAAAAGAGAGAGACAAAACCAGCTGTTCTCTCCATGGAGCTTTAGGGGTCAATTTATGAGGGGTAAAATATATAAATTTTGCTTTTCATTACACACTTTAATATGAAATAAAAAGCATTAAGAAAAGCTGTAAAAACTATGCAATTTGAGTATGCCTATTAAAACTTATGAGAAACTTTCCTAAACTGACATCAAGCACACTTTTTTTAGTAGGGATTCATGTTTACACCACAGGCAGACGTTACAGAAATTAAACCTGGATAAAACTTTGGTAGCAGAACTTTTGCTTATTAGTTAAAAGAAAACTGTAAGAAGCAACTTGCAGCACTTGCTCTCTGGACAAGGATGCACATAGGCACACACAGACAAAAATTCTAATATAATTTACCACCATGTACATGAAGAGTAAATCTGACTGTTCAACAGAAATATCACTATGCAAATCTGGCCTAAGTGAAATCAGAACTCTGTACGCTGCAGACATCTCCTTGAGCCCAAATAGTGATATACTCTTATGTTGCAGTGTCTAGTAGGACAACAGATAATGTGATGGGTGAAAAGGGGGTCCAATATGATGTCCTACAGCAACATTGTTACTTGGAACCTTTCAATAAACCACTTGACTTACACTGAAGACTAACATTGCAATTAGCATTGTTAGTGCTCTCTAAAATGCCAAAGGAATGCTTTGGCCTCTGTCATTTTTAAGAAAAAAAGCCTATGCTTGCATGTTTGAAGTAACTGATGCAGATTCAGAAGTCACAGCATTCGTTATGCCTTCATGGTATGTAGGATGCATCTGGTAATGCCGATGTTGGACTTTCTTTCTGTGACAGGAGGGCTTTGAGGCACATCTCATAGGAAAATGCCACTGTTTGGGCCTTCATCACAGAAAGCACCTGCTTCCCACTACTTCTATGAACTTTGGTTATAAGAAAAGGTGTAATCCTCTTAATAGAGGTTCAGTTGCTAGTGTTCCAAGGCATACTTTTGATATGGCACAGCTATGTAATCTTGTCTCAGTCTCCTGAGAAAGTTACTGAATGGTAAGCTGTGTGAAAGTACCTAGAGTAGAACCACGTGTGCTAGGAAAAGTAAGATTGAAGCAGAGATAAGATCATTGAGGTGGAGAAAGCAGCTCGAAGGTTCAAGAAGAGAAACTGTCACAAAGAGGTATAAAATAATAATGAAAATCAAGGGAGTCTGAAGATGCCTCTTCACTCCCATGGACAGCTGTCCAACAAAGACTCAGGGGTGCCATACAGGGATGGTAATAGTACCACCAGCCTAGGAGCTTGGTAGTCCTAGCTGTCTGTTGTCTATTGTAATAGCTAATAAATCATTGCTTTTTGGTGAATATCCTTTTTGCAAAGTGTCTCTGTGTATGGGAAATGTCCCCTGAGCAAGTCGCTGTAGTTTGAGAGTTAGCATAAGGTACCAGTCAATTATAGGGGCTGCATAAATATTTATTTAGCCTATCCCCTTAAGGCTTCAGGTACATAAATGGAGAGGTGAAGCTGGGAAGATAAATCTGGAGTAAGTAGCTCTGTGACAGCAGAGAAGAAACAGGCAGGTGTTCCAAGAGTTTGCAGCAGCCGAGACTGACAGGCATGAGAAAATGTGTTCCTGGTTTGCCCATTGCTGTAATGTTGCTCTAGGAAATACTTACCAAGGCAGTAACACTGGTAGGGTGCGGCCAATATTTCTGTGAAAGTCATGGTCTTTCAGTTATTTAAAACCAGAACCACTTAATTTGCCATGGACTAATCCATTCACTCATTCTTCACACTCCTTTTTCTTTCAGTCCTTGCTTCATTTCACATGCAGTCACAAACATTCTAGCCAGAGGAAAAGGTAAAAGCCTTTTAAATGCTCAGTCTCCTTAGCAGCCCTTCGTTTGCCTTTAAGTGTAGCGCACTTCACTGCCTCTTGGGGTAATCCTAACAGCAGTACATTTTAAGGCAAATCAGATAATACATTAATAATTAACATTAATCATATAATCTATACTAATTAGTGGTATCAATAACAATAATAGTGTAAGCATACTACTTTGTGACAATATAGTAGTAATTGTGTTAGACCATAAGATGTCAAATATGATAGGTTAAGATATGTCCAGATGCAGGAAGACAACAAATATGAGCAAAAATCCAAGGTCTAAGACACATTTCCCCTCTCCTTGCCCTGTGTGAATGACTGAAGCACAACCATGTGTTTATGCCTTTGCTAGAAATCAGACAAGATGACACACAGTTAGCTACAATATTGTCTAGTGGCTTATTTCAAAGTGTCACCTGGGCTTCCACAATCACACTACCTAATTTGGTGATGGCTGGACTCATAGATGTTCCTCCCGGCAGCATTGTAGCAACAAGCTTGGCAGAAGGGCAAAAAGAAATGTGGTAATATAAGCATTGGTTATATTACCTGGGGCCTTGTACTTATTGAGACCTCTGCAGGCTCTGCCACTGCCTCTTTTCCAGCTCTGTGTCAGAGATGCAGCTCAGACACTCCCGTTACGCTTTTTTTCAGGTAAGTATTCTTCAGACTTTTCCAAAATAGAGACTCTTTTATTACTGATAATTGCTTTGTCATATGAGGGCACATGTCTGCCTTTAAGTTCCACTCTCTATTTGAACTGGAAATTACACCTCAATTTCAAAAGAGCATGTTTTCCCAAATACACCGCTCATGTTTCATTTCACAAATCTATCATTGCACAATAGGCAATATTGAAAATTACATCCAAAATTAATCAAGAAATAGAAACCCACTACTGCAAAAGAATGGAGACGAAAGCTGCTTGGTAAGTGTTTAGGGTGAGATTCATCTCTTGTTGTCTGGGAAAGGGTAAATCAGAACATCAGCAGGCTGGAATAAGTTTGAGTTCTAAGAAAAAGAATCATTTACATTTACATTTAATTGAATTTGTGGTGTTGTTTTTATTCCATACAGCCTAATGATTTACATTTTATCTTTAAATTCATTAAACTACTTTTTTTTTTACTTTATACAGAAGAATATTAAAAATGAGGATTAGGAAACCAGGGAAATTATCCTTTATAGCCACATATCAATACATGAAAATGTCTAGAAAAATAATTGATCCAGAAAGTGTGGAAAGCCATCCTATAATATGTAAGGAAATATATTCAGACCAGAAATTAAGGCATTGTTAGCAAGCCATCCTTTACTTTCGTGAGAATCCTATGAAAATCCATCTGTGTATCCAGGAAATCAATGTTCACACAGAAAAAGGAGCCAGGATCAGACAACACACAGTCAGTGACAGGCACCTCTTGAGATGGAAGATGTGGATTCAGGTACCCACCCCAGGCTGGAGGGTTCCTCTGCATATGCCTTTCCTTCCCTTGATGATCTTCAATGCTCATTAATGCAGTTAGTTTTATTATAAAATCTGTTGGTCGGATAACTTCTAGACTGCAGCTGCTATCAGAATGGGTTTCATTCACTGCAGATAAGTGAGCTGCACTGGGCCTCTGGTGCTTTGAGCAAGGGCAATATCATCCACTAAGCCACAAGTCACACGGTGCCTTAAGAGCCTCAGCCTTTTGCATTGCTAACAGCCCTCTCTCTGAAGCTCTGTATCTGGCTTTCTGCTGGCAGCTCTGCGCCTGGTCACCCAAGCCACCGTGGCAGCCTTTCCCAGAGCCTCTGGGGCAGCACTTTCCCTTGTTCCCACGCTGTGGATCTTGCACTGTTATCCTCCCAGCCCTGCACCTGCAAACCCAACAGCGCTGTTACAGTGGGTTCTCATGGGAAGTGACTGCCACCAGCGTGAGAATCACCCTTCTTCCCCTCCCTTCTTCCCTACCCTCTAGACAAAGCTTCTGGTTGACATTAGTGACCCAAAAGCAGGCATGCCCCAAAGCTAACAGCAAGTCAATGTGCAGCCCCAGCAAAGCATGCTCTCAGCAACACCAACAGCCTCATGCGCAGGAGCAAGTAGTAAGAAGTGAGTCCTGATGAAAACTACGTTGACACTGTGGAAAAAGCATCACAGCAGGAACCATGTACTGCACTGGAGAAGAGACCCATAGAAGAATGCTTACCTGGAGCTCCATCACTGCTTCTCTTCCAGTCTCCTTCTGGTTTGATTTTTCCTTTAAAGTAACTATATGTCACCAGTTTACAGACCCTCGTAATAAATCTCTGTGCATGTGAAGCTGTCAAGAAAAGCTTTGTGCAATACAGACTTATAAATGAAAGAGCAAATAATCAGTGCTTTTATGGTTAGGTGCCTTGTGAGCTTAAGCAGATTGAAACAAAAGGGAGATCTCACTGAAACCTCTTGCTAAGGAGAAGCATATGCTAAGGAGAAGCAGGTGAAAGCATTAAGTTTTTGAATCACCCAATTGTAAGCACCAGCTAAAGTTTAGTCTTTAATTAACAGCAGGCAGTAGGCATGTTTAAGAGGTGTATGGAGAACACAGCACAATATAAAATGCCACGTCTTGTCACCTTCCTTGCAGGCAGTGGGGAGATGTCTGGTTGGGTTCATTTCTTACTCCATGTCAGCTGCTAATGTCACTTTTCTGTGCTTCCCTCACACCTCCTTTTTTTCTGTTACTTCTGTTTTCTCACAAATAGTTATTTCATTCACAGTTTATTAGCTGATTTTTTTTTGTAACGCCCATTGTAATTTTCTTCAGTATTCATTCTTTGGAAATAGCCCTGCTGCCAATTTTAAGAAGTTGTAGTATTGTTCCCTTACTTTGCACAGAGATGTTGTTTGCCCCACTTAAAAAATGAAAGCTCAAGGCATACATAGTATACCATGCTTACACACAGACTAAGAGGTCAAATTTTGTGTAAAGCAGGGGTAATCACAAGTTTTAAGAACATGAGAAGCCTGTAAATTACTTTCAATTACACAGATCCTATAGGCAGTATCAGTGTCAGAAGTGATTTCCATGGAGCAGCCAGTGAAACAGGAGAGGTAGCTGTACCAAGAATGGTACGAAGTAGATCTACCATTGCAAATGTAGAGGATTTCTGTTCTTTCTGTCACCATCATGAGGATTGAGAATAACTGCATGAAACTAGACATAGCTTTTTAAGTTATCATATACCAGAAGAGCCTTTTGTTTATTCTAGCAATAATGGCCATTACTTTAACCTTATTTAGTGAAAAGGACTTGCCTGTTGCAAAGCTTGAATAATGAAGAAATCTTTCATACTCACATTCAACCAAGACTAATATTATCACATGAAATATGAAGCTTTCTTGATGTTATCCGATGGTTCCTGATCTGCATTGTCCCAAGGGAAACGATGCCAAGCAGCTGAGATGCTGCAGGAGCCTTCTTTTGACAGGATGGTCAACCAGATCTGTGAAAAACAAATACAGGACCTCTATCAACATCCCAAGATCTTGCAGACAACATGTTGCCAGCACTTTTACAGACAAGGATCCCCTGATTTGTATCAGTAATTTAGAGTGTATAAAAAATAATTGGTATTTATACAGAAACACAGAAAATAAATTACAGGTTTGAAAGTTACTGCTGTCCAGTTAATGATATTTCCAGTTATCTACTGGAACCAGTATTGGACAATTTAACCGTGTCTAATTAAACTTGAGGTTTCGTCTTGGTGAACACGAGATCTGTGTTTCACTGCTACTACATAAAATCTTAAACTCTTACAGCATTTTGCATGAAGAAAGACATGTGTGATATCTCTGAAAAGGACAGAATGAAATTTTTCATCCACTTTGTAGATCTTTGTAGAGTTTTTTCACTTTGGTCATAAAATAGATATTTAAAAAAAAAGGGTTTGTGGTGAGTTTTCTCCATGTTACATCTCCCCCATTTCTCTTCAGCCTTATGAATCCTCACCTACCTACCAAATCCTGCTGCCAAAAGTTGAGTTTTTCCACCTGTCCTTTTCCCTGTCATAGAGAGAGTGTTGGTGGGCATGAGGCCAATGCAGAAAAATAAGCTTCATCACCCACAATCTGGGAGGCAATGGGTATGGACACCCCTAGCAGGGTTAGAACCTCAGCAGTAGACCTCTCATAACATATCAGGGGGGACCATAACTGATCATACCCTTAAACTGGCAGCAACGTGACGAGAATCACCCCTCTACTAAGGTCTCCACCAGAAGACCCTGCTGACAAGAGCTGTATCTGTGTCAGCTGACCTGTGCAGCACCAAAGTGAGGTTAGTTGGTGCTGGTTTCTGGTTGTTTCATGTGGTTCTATCACATCAAAGCCATTTCAGGGCAATGCTGCGGCTCCCTTCAAATGATTTAGCAGAACACAATGAGTCACAAAGGCAGTCACAAAGCAGTACAAAGACCCAGGGCAATGGAAATTTTCACATGCTATATGCACCCAGTACCTTTTGACCAGGACTACAGCTGGTCCCAGAATTCCAGATTCTACATGTGCAAAGGATGGAAAGAATAAGAAAGAAATTAATTGTTATGTTTCTTTACACTTGTTGAATTTATTCTAAGATGATCTGACATGATTCAGAGGGCCTGATTTCATTTCATTCATGAACATGTAACTAAAAAGAGGCTTTGTTGCTGGAATTGAACCAGTGTCAAACTGATGGAAGAGAATCTGGACCATTGTGTGAAAGATTAGAGCTCCCAGAGGAGTTCTTTGCAAAAAATAATTACTGTGTCAATGCCTATTTTATGATAATTTGTACATAGATAAACCAAATATATGGAGACAAAAGTGGATTTTAAAAAAACTGTAGTCCTTTGATAATAAGATAGGCAGGTCTTTAGGACCTGATACTGTGTGAAGTCATGGAAACTGTAACTTAATGACCAAAAGAGACTTAGTTACTGATGGTTCAGGAGGGGGTAACTATTGATTTTTATCCTATCTACAGCTGTCTCATCTGGCACTCACTTCTGCGGCTATTAAAGTCAGGGGAGGGTCATAAAAGGCCCTGTTGGAGGAAAACTATTTTTGAATTAACCTTTGTACATATTCTTGCAAATGAAGTGAATTTACAGTGTGCATCACTGGAAATTATTAAACCTGTTTTGAAAAGAACTGTATGCTTCAAGGATATTTCCTTGCCTCCCTTTTCTCAAAATCCCTGCTTCCAAGACAGCCCCAGGAAGGGTGTTCAGTCCTGAAAGAGCTCAGTGATGGTCTTACTACAAGTAGCAAGAGGATCTTGGTGTTCGCCCAGGCTGCGCTCTCATTCTTTTCAAGAGGGGTAGAGGAGTGCCTGCTTGTTGTCAACATCTACAAGGTTTCCAGTAGTAGGACATACTCAAGCAATATTATTAGAATTTGTCAGCTAATAGAGAAAATTGGTGAAAAAAACATAATTATGTTGAAAAATCTCATGTTCTTGAGAGATGCTCATAGTTTTGGAGTTTACAGTGGGTAAACACTGTGGGGTTTTCTGCATCATGTTGTCTTCTCAGACCACTTTCTCATATCTCAGGACTTCACTTATCACTGTATTGGGTGAAGATAACATTTCACTAGGACCAGAGGTTTTGTGGTGAGTTATAAATGTTTCATTGTAATGTTTCAATTGTTTTGTAGTGGATTGTGGCTTGTCTTGTGTAGCTTTGGTCCTTATAGATAAGAGGAGCTAACCCTGAGCAAAGCAGGAACAAAGAAGAGCCTCCTGAGATAAGCTAAATCATACCAGTTCTGCAGATGCAGACTCAGCACAACTTTGCATTCTGAGCCAAAGGTGAAAAGTTCACTACGAGGAAGACTGTGAGCCTTCCTCCAGAAGACCCCGGCCCACAACCACCAGACAGCAGTGCACAGGCATCAGTGGGAGGAGACTTATCCTAATGAGTTCCCAGAAATAAATATAACCACACCTATTCCCAAAATGAATTGTACTAACCCTGCCTTTGCCAATGAATGTGTACGTTTCGAGATATAAATGATTGCTTGGTTTGAAGTATGGTGCGCAAGTTTGGAGGAATAATCCCCCTGGCACCTGGCACCACAATAAACATACCTGCTTTATAACCTTTCACGGGTTATAGTTTGTTTCCACACATCAGTGGCTACGGTATTGTTATTCAGAGACCTGATGGATCTGAAACTCAGGATACACCTCCACACTTGCAGTTAGCTCCAATCTTGTTGCCTCGTCCCAAATGGGCCTTCTATTCATTTGCACCACTGTGGAGGTTAAGCTTTGTGATCCCACTCTGTGATCTGCCAAGCTACTGGAGAATCCATGACACAGGAAAGAAGAAAACATGTTTCACCAGGCTGCACCTCCCCAGACCGTGGATTGAGGTAATGCTCTGTCTTCTCTTACCATCACGTGGCATCTACCAGTCCTATAGGGTAAGGATGAAAAGAAAAATTAGTTTAATGGGTTTGAAATAACTATTCATATGTAAAGCCAGACCTTTGCATAGAAAATGCATGATAAAACATTTGTGATATTGTTATTATAAACATAATAGTCTAAGAGAATACTCAAGACAAACTTTACAAGTGGGGGATATATTGTCATTGAACCCTACAGGACAACTACAAAATAATAAGATTTCAACATTTACAGGTTTGTTCAGATCTGAAAAGGTTGTCTGCTTTTCCCAATGTATGAACTAGTCTATAAAAAGTCCTTACTTATAGGCCTTGTGATTAAAAGCAAACTAATTAATTGCACACAGAATGGCTTATTGAGTATTACCAAAATAAGGCCCTGCTAAGTGCAAGGTTTTAGTTCACTGTTCCAAGTCTATGCCTATATGTGTCACCTTTACTTCTGAGTTATTACTGTGACTTTACAGGTTTAATCTCTTCTTCTTTTTCTTTTTTATTTGTATTTTTTATTTTATTTCCCTTGCCTGGCCTTTTGAATCAAAGCAAGTCACTACATCGCTACATGCAAGTTCTCCCCACAAAGATTTTTTTCAGACATTTCTACCTATTCAGTGAGTTACATCAGTTACTCAGTAACTTGTGATACAATATTTAACACCTGCAACAATGATAGAAGTCTTTTTAATAGCCTTGCTATTTTGCTCTGGCAGGGGGGTTGGACTCGATGATCTCCAGAGGTCCCTTCCAACCCCAACCATTCTATGATTCTGTCACACACTTTTAAAGTTTTTATGCTTCTGAGGTCATAGTGGTGAAATGGAACCACAGAAGTGCAGCTTCATGAAATTATGTTAATAGCAGCAAGGTCAACAGGACACTGAATTTCTCTAATAAACTCTAAAAATTCTCTAAAAATAACACTAATAAAATAGTTTACAGTTCAGTGCTTTTCTCACCTTCTCCATACTGCTTTAATTCTCTGTATCTGAAAATAAATTGGATGTATTTCAAAGACATTTGTGTGAATATTCAAACTTTTATTTATTAGCTACTAAATTCTCTGTGCTAATGAAAGTCCAAAATATGATAGATTTTTTTTTCTTCTTTGAAGTTTTGGAGCATCTGATCTTGATTATGTTGTTTCCCACACAACTAGAATAAGCAGTTCATTGGAAAATAAAAACAGCCTATAAATGTGGGGGGAAATGGAAGATATTGCAATTCTATTAAATTTTAAATAGCTCTAAAAGCTGAAAAGTAAGTGTTTAGTATTTATATCAGTTGAAATAGTACGGATAAGAAAATCTGGATCTAAAGAAAGAATGCTATTGTGGATCTAGGGAAAAAATATAGAAGGCCATGTAAAGGCAAAGTAATACTGGAATCAAACTGGAACCCTGAGTTCATTCCCTGCCAGTGAGATGTATCCTCTGTGTAGTTTAGTCATTCCATCATCACCTATAACCATAAGCTACACAAAACGTATAATTTAAAAAGTTTTTTTTCAAGATACTTACCTGAAATCAATAGAGTAGCATCTGTGCAGAAAAGGGGAACCCTCATGCCTTCAGATATTTTTTTATTATTTTGCACATTTAAAATGCAGCAATTTTATCGACTACTAACATTGTGCTGCAACCACCATCCAGTCCAGCATTTCAAGATTTTATTGTATTTGAACTTATGGCAATAGGTTGAGGGGGAAAATATTCAGTCATTAAATCAGAGTGTTCCAGGTAAGAGTTTCCAAACCATCAGGAAGCCAGCCCTGACAGTACTCCAGGGCACTGTGGACCTGAAACTACTTCCAGCAAATTAAACGTCAAAGCTTTGGGATTTAATAACATATCAACTGTTACATACATTGTGATGACTACTGTAATCCTATCACCCACTCTCAAACACTGCCTGAATGAGCAAAATGGATGCCTAAGTGAAATTGGATAGCTTAGGAGTTTGGTAATGTTATGATATATGCAGCATTCCCTATCCATTAAAAGCACTTAACAGACATTGCATTTTAAGCATGTAGATAGTCTCACAGAAGTCAATGTAGGCATGTGACTATGTGATTTGCCATACTGGAGCCCTAACCCTCTGTCCAAATGCCACTACTATCTGGAGATGAATTTACAGGGCATACTCAACTTAAAGGTATATGGAGTGGGAGAAGTGAGCGAGGATGTCTGTGCGCAGTTCCTAGCAGGTTAAGTGTTTGGAAATAGTTGCAGACATAATTAGCAACCCAGAGATGATCTTGCTGAGAAATACAATAAAAAGACTATTTTTGCCTTCAGAAATATTTCTTGGAGCTGGATTTCAAAGGGCTGAGTATATACCCTTGGATGTATTTGGGCCAGGATCCCCTACTGTGGCCACGCTGCTATAGAACAGTAGTGTCTTCCCTCCCTTGTGCTCTCTGTCAGATCCCTCCTGCCTTGAAAGAAAATCATCATTACCTGGGTGGCTCTTCAAAGGGAAACAGCACCATTCAAACCAAGAGTAACTTCAGTAATGCAGAGGTTTCCTGTTTGTTTCTGCATACAACACATCTGCACATTTCAATATTTGCAGGGAAATTTTCCACACAGCTAAGCTGTATTATGTAAAGCTAAAAATATGTTTACTGATCAGTAATTCAGTTAAACTATGTCTGATGTGGTGTTGATCCAGTAGTAATGACAATCACCACAATCATTTAACCAGTCTTGTACATACATTATTATTATTTGTTATATAATATGCATTACCCTTATACATTAGACTCAAGAACTACTTGACAGACAGAGCTTGGGATCACACTTCTTCAGAGCAGCTTCTGTTGATACACATTCCTGTTTCTTCTTCATGCCTATGACATACTATGATAACCTGTCTTAGAGTCTTCAGACTGCCAAAGTCTATTCCTAGACGTTTAGTAGAAATACATATGTATGTTGCTAACAGTGACCCAGGACTGCTTCTGAGCCAAATAAATAAATAATTATAAATGTAATAGCTTTATTCTCTGTTTAATTGGATGTGAGATTATAAAATATATTTCTTAATAAGGTGTCCTACCCAACAAACTGAAAAGAAACACCTCTGAAAAATAACAGCACAGCCGTATGAACTGTTTGGACCAATAGCTTCAGCTTAAACTTCAGTTTTAAACTTCATCAATATATCTTTTCTGTACAATTCTTTATGTAACTGGAGGGATATAAAGGCTAGCATGTTTGTGTTTTCTTTTGGTCATTTGTACTGAAAAGTGAAAAACTTTTACATAGTAAGTAAAAACCTTTACTTCAAACTTTTACTTAGTTAGTAAAAGCCTTGGAAAAAGTATTTTTATTAAGTTCTTTAAGACAAAAGTAATGGTTTCTTCCTTTCATGATAAGTATTTCTGACATTTTTTTTTCAATGAGGCTTTTGTTTTAAAGAATTTTTTCCATGTGGGATTTGTATAACAATGTCTCATCATTTCCTTGTTTTCTTGAGCAGTGCAACAAACTCTGCTGAGGGATGTTCTGAGTGGTTTCTATATATTTTACAGACTGTGTATTGGTGTACTTTACCTTTCCATGGACACATTCATTTCAGAGAAACAGATCTTTCTATATCATCTGTTCTAAACATACTGTATTTGGAGCTCTCATTCAGCAAGATACTTATGCACCTGCTTTGTCTGCTCAGTTCATCTGAATTTAGATTTTTAAATATTTTGACAGTCCTGTCTTCTGGTCTTCTGTAGAGAAAAGATAATTTCCCTAGCGTTTAATAAATCAGCACTTGAAGTCAATGAAACTGTATCTTGACTTTGTGATATGATGGACTGCTCTGTATCCTGCACAGTTTGAGATACTGAGGGGCTTTGACCAGCTCTGGAGTCACATCCTAAAAGGGATAAATGAGAACACTTAAACCTGAACCCATCACATCAGCAAATTAGTTATATAAAGCTAAAATTTGAGCAAAGATGCACCTTACCAGATCTCAAGCTATCTCTCTGATTTAGGACATGGGATCAACATAAAAGTCTTGCATGTGAGCCTGGACTTAATTCCTTCACGTACAAACATCTCAGACAAAGACAATTTTTAAATAGGGCCTACTGCCAAATTTTAAAAGCAGTGTCACTGAGGGGTAAGTAGAGGAGAAGTGAAGACCATCAATATTAAGTGTCTGATACAGATGCCCCTTCTCAGCGCTTCCTCCAGCCACCAAGGAGTGGTGAAGGGTTTCTGCTCTGGGAGTACAGAAGTAGGTAGAAGTGCTTGCATTCAGCAGGGAGCAGAGAGAAATACCTTCTCATCAAGTTCAGTCCTCTCATTTTCAGCTTCAGTCCCCAAAATTCACCTCCCTTTCTGCGATTCAGAAATCATGGCAAAGGACAGGAGAGAGAAAGTAAAACAAAGTAAGGAGGAAAATGCAATTCTACAGTATCTGAAGAATCAGAACATGGTCGTCTTGAAAGTATTTTCACTAAGGAAGGGAAAAATAGAGAGAGAAAATAAATAACAAATGTATTCATTTAAACTGGAGGAGGGTTTTTTTCCATTTTTTTTATTAGTGGTGCTTTTAACTGCTGCCATTCATTAGACCAGAAGCAAAAGAGAACAAAAGTCACTTGAATAGTCTCATAATCTGCTCTATTTAAATTAATTGGGGTAAAGTCTAACAAAAAAATAAATTAAATAAAATAAAATAAATAAAAAGAACAATTAAATTAAATCCTTGCTTTTAGCTGGAAAGAGAACTAACAGACTAAGAGTTGCATTCCTGGGTCATAAGCCATTTTCTCTAAAGTTTATATGTATAGTCTGAAACTGCAGTAAGCAGTAGTGGCAGAAAGAAGATGGAGAAGGAAGAGGGTCTGGATTTTTCAGCACTGTTTTCTGCACCTTTGGGTTGTGTAGGTGAAGAACACACAGTTTAACTACTGAAATAGTGATATAACTGCTTTGGAAGCAGAGCTATACAAGCAGAAAGAAATGCATTTACTTTTTTCCAATTACATCACATTCAGGTTTTTACTGTACAAGAAACCTGCAAAGATTTGGACTTCAGGGCCTAATCCTTGTAAATCATCTATGAAATGTTTAAACTTAACAATTTTCCATCTGATTTTAGAGGAGAATAAAATTAATGGCTGAAATGTAATTGGAGATTTAAAAAAAAAGTACACACTGTTTGCCATTTCCTCACACAGCCTTGTGAATACCACTTTTGCTGGAGTTTGCCTATTCTTTGATTTTTACTAAAGGTAGAGATAACTGGACTAATACGAGCGGTGTTCTAGTCTAGCTGTAGCAGCATGGACTAGGCTCATCAGACAGATTTCATGTGCCTTTTGGTTCTCTGAACTATTTTAACAACCAGCTCTCTGATAGAGCGATCGTATTGGTTAAAAAATCATATGACTTTTCTGCTCTAGCAGGACCTCCTCAGAATTCCTCCTTTTCTCTGTATTTTTACAGCATGGGGTAACTTTGTGAATATACCCAACTACCTCCAGCACCAAGCACAAGTGAAAATGTCCTTAGTAACCCATTTTCTAAGTTTCATTATTTCATCAGTGAAATAGGAGCTTTTTAAAATAAATCCCTGTGGCAGTACATTTAATTCACCTTCAGTAAGATAACTAGCCACTTATCAGAGCTGCATCTAAATAAATAGAAAAGCAGCACAATACATTTTTGGAAAATCTTTTAAGATCTAGTTCTTGTGAGTTTTGCCCCCAGTTTATGCATCTTAAGGGAGATTGTTATTTCAAGTTTCTGAGCATTCATCTTCTACCATGGAGGATCCTTCACACAGGATGAAAGCTCATGGTCCCACTCCCAGATGACAGCCATTTCCTCCAAAAATCATCATGAATGAAAACATTTCAAGAACTAATGTATTTTCAGTGAGTCCTCTCAAAACTCCAATAAAGTGAAAAGTTCCTATAGCTTGAAGAACTGTTCTGTTTTACGAGAACAGGTTCCAAAAATTTAGATTATTTTCTTGCTGTTGTTGTTGTTAAAAAATACCATCTGTTTCTTGGAAAAGAAACGGGTTGTAATGAAATTTGCTGTGAGTACAGACTGCAATCAACAATAATGAACGGTCTGGTGACAAGCACTCAGTAAGTCTGCAAAAAGCCTTGCTGCAGTCTCAATCTTTGAGCACGTAGATGACCTGTTGTGATGGGCTCAAGTGATTGATCATGGGAGTTTGCCTCTTCTACTTTTTGTTTAAACCATATTTAAAAACTTATTTTCCCCCAAGGAGACCTGAATTTGTAATTCGATGCCTAAGATTCCCCTGGGGCTATGAAGAAACCATCCTCACCCTGTGACCACCATCACACAGCAGATGAACCAGTCTGTCATCCCCCATAAAAGGCTGACTAAACCAACAGTAAGTATGTAGATTGTTTTCCTTTGCAACTCAGCAATGTTTTATGAGTAACCTGATATAACACCTGGCCATAAGTCAGTTCATACTGTATTGCTTGAATGATCCTCTTTACATCAAGAAGTTTATTCAAACTACTACTCATTCAGTAATGGAAATAATTGTTTGCTCCTATCACTATTACAAGTATAGAAAGGCAGCACTGCGTTTTGAATCAAGCCACCACTTGTTATTTCATACCTCACCAACATGTAATTTAACATATTATAGTAGATGGCAAAGTAGAAGGCAAAATTCTACCATCTGTCTTTGCAGTTCTTTAAGAGAAAATACAAGAATATCTTGGCCTCTTCTGCCCTTCCCAGGATTCAGCGTTAGGTTTAATGATTGCTAGATTGGAGAGGGGACACTTTGTTAGCTGGAGGATGTCATTTTAAGGGCCAAATAATCCTTTTCACAACTGCAACAGTGGCAATGACAGCTACTTCTTTGACAGTGTTCCTGGCAGCCAGGTCAAGAAGGCTTGCCCCCTTCCCCTCCATCTTCCACCCAGACTCCCTACAGAAAGTGCAGAGTGCCTCCAGGAGCTAAATCAACACTGAAACAGCTTATGCATTCCGTTACCCTACAGCTACTCCCCTTCACCTGTGCGGTGTAAACAAAAATGCTCTGGACTTGGTCATCCAAAGTACTGAACTTTCTGGGACAATTAAAAAAAAATAATTTAAGCATGTGTTTACTGTTACACATCTGATTTCAGTGGCTCTGCTCAGTGACCTCCAGAACCTGCACGTTCTTCAGGGTTCTCTCCTTCAGCAGATGGTGCTGGTCAGGCACAGCACCTAGACTTCTGTGAAGGGATCCAAGCTGTTTGTACCATGGGATGAATGAAGTGCAGCATCACAGATTTATGAAGCAAAACAAATTACCCAAGGAAAGACACTTTAAAAATGTAATTTGTGCAAATATATGCAGCCAGATGAAAAGTATAACCTGGTGAAGTGAGAAGAAACTGTAATGCTAATTCAGACCTTATGAAAAGCAAACTGTGTTCAGTGACAGGTGGAACAAACATCAGAATAAAGGCCTCATCTGCACTATGGAGGATCAGAGGACTTACCTCGGTGTTCCTAAAAACTGTGGGAAAGTAAATATTGGAAAAGACTGTTTGAAATGAGCATTTAATCCTGTAAACTATCCCACTCTCTGCCCCAAATCCCTCCCCCCCCCCCAAAA
>VWZY01002480.1:143075-166571 GCA_013399075.1 Chloroceryle aenea
AATCTGGGATGGGGAGAGTAATTTCTTCACCTTGCCTCAAAGCTGTTGAAGGCTGAAACAACAGAATTTACTGACACTGAGAATGAAGAAAAGAAGGATGTATATGGATTATATATTTGGACATCAGTCCAAATCTCTTGTACCCTGTATGAACTATCAAAAAAGATACTTTTTTTTTATTATTCAGAATTCCTTTAGTTTTAATCTCATAGGTATATTTAGAATATTTTAAAAATAAAAACCTCAAAGTGAAAAAATAAAAAACTATAACCTCTTCTGAGTACCTGTATGCAGAAACCTCAAATATTTCCTATTGTTTAAAGTGTTTATCTTCTATGAGTTTAAGTGTTCAAAAAAAGATTACATGGCAGTCATTTTAACATATTGTCTTAAGAATACATTCTAGCTTCTCTGTATTATCATAAAAATATAGTTTAACAAAAAGAAAAACAACTTAATTTGAGAAAAGAATTGACTGAGAAAAATATCCTGAATTAAATCCCAAATGTGAAAATTGAAAGCCTGATTAATTATTTAAATTTTTATGTCTAGAGGGTTTTAATGGATTATGTTTGAAAAATACAATTAAAAAGCAGCAGCATCCTGATCATATAGTGATTAAAGAGCAAAATAATAAGAGAACATTTTATTTTTCTTGAAGTATTTTATCTTCTGTAAGAATACGTTCTAAAGCTATGAGTAGAGGAAAAGGTAGAAATCTTTTTGAAGGCTCAGTTTATCTCCTTTATCACAGTTAGTTCAATTATACATAAAAAGCAGTGCTGAATGTCAAAAACTCTCTGAAAAATTAAAACCAGCATGAGGTGGCAGATGGATACGTAGCAGAACAATTAGTTTTTAAGACAGAAGTGGGTTTAAGTTGCCCACAAAGGCAACAAAGTTTTTGCCAATGACCTTAAAAAGACAATGTTATCTGGACTGTCTCTGCCCTTACTGAAAGAATATTTTGTCTGTGAGTCTTTTTCTGACTTCACATGGAAGAATGTGAAGTTTAGGGAAAATTAATGCTACCCTTCTTTTTGAACATACGTCATGCTTCTTCATGTATTTATGATGATGTTATATTTCAAATGCAAAATTATTTTCCACTCACAAGTGGTAAAACTCATTCTTGTGCAATGCACAGAACTGCACAAAATTTAAAAGTAATTGTTCTAACATTTCCTTAAGAACATGTAGAACTTCAGTTAGCTTCTGAGCATGGAAAGTCTTCACTTCTTTAAATGGACTCATTTAATGTAATGTTTTATACATAGCACACACTGGCACTATAAAAAGGCTAAACATCAGTATCTAAGAAATAACCCAAATTACTTTTCTTTCTTTTCCTCCTAAGATAAATAATTTTCTTAAAATGGGTTAACAATATTAAACACTCAAATATGTATAGTTCCTTTCTTTAACATGTTAAAGTCCATACTTTGCTTTCATATCTAACTTTCAGAACTGTTCCACTTAGTTTGGTATATCTGTTTTTTTGGACTCAACACTCTTCAGTTTTAAACTTTAGCTGTCCACAACTAATTCATTTAATCGTCAGGAATTAGACAAAGTTGCCAGAAATTGTTGAAAACATTAGCCAAAGTAAATTGATAAAAAAAATACAGATAATCTTAGGAAAAGCAGGGCCTCTGCTCAGGAAGAGAACATCTGAAAGCTGCAATTTCTGTCCAAAAGGAAAAGTATATCTATATTTTTTTCTCTGAAATATTGCTTAACCCGTCATTAAGTTCCTGCAAGATCTTTTTTAGTTTTGTTGAATCAGCACTTTCCTAGAGTAAAACATTGTCTGAAGATTCCTACCCATATGAGTTCAGAAGTTGAACTCATAATCCATCCAATAACTGCCAGACCCTGTGAGATAGTCTTTTATTAGATGACTGATATATATTAACATATATATAGTGGATAACATAGGATATATGACAATCATGTGCAGGATAAATAGTGGAAGTTATCAAAGTGCTGGGGTTTTTTCTGATAAGTCAATCAAACAACTAAATCAAAATCAAAACCAAGCTCTAAGTGTTAAAAAAAGGATCAAAATTGTTCCTGTCCAGTATTGTGATCTGACAGGAGAAAGCAGAATCCATAAATTAATAGAGGAGTAACCATCTAGAGGCTTTTCTCCTCCCACAGAAAACGCCACCACTCCTTTCATGAAAGCTGTGGAAAGTCCACGCACCAAACCTCTGTAGGCAAATGAGATTCTGCTTATGATACCTGATGCTTTATTTACCCTGTTTTTTTTATATTTTCTTCGGCAACTAAAAATGCCCAAACATTGCAAGTGCCACTTGATGAGTTAGGCTAACTAGAGAAGGTATCTACTACTCTTCTGTCAGAGCATTTTCCTTCAGTCCTCTCAGAATCAGCAGAACTAGACCTGTGCTCACTCCTCTGTTGTCACACTTCCCAGCACTCATAAAATTCCCATCACTGTCAGGCTAATACCCATGGAACGTTAGACATCTGCACATACCTGCTTCTACTCACTCTACAAAGGGAGGTAAACTCTAGGGTCTTAATTTCTTAAATCACTCTGCCACGTATTGTGGTAGTTTGTCTGGAAGTCTCCTTATCTACCCTGTAAAATCAGTGTATCATACAGTGAAATGAAAACATCATTTTAATTTTCAAATGCAATTAAACTGTGATTTATATTAAATAAATGCCCAATCAAGGTTAATGGTGAGGGAAAAAAAGTCCCCTTGAAGGAATTTTAAGATCTGCTACAGCTTCTCCAATGTGCTTAAAAATCGGTGGCATAACTTTGGACAGATCTGCATTGCAGTAAAGCATAAATCTAGTAACAATGCATCCTGCTTTCTCTAAAACAGACATCTCCATGCAAACAATTCTATTGAACACTTGCATTGAAGAGATCTTCAACTTCAAAGAGCAAACCACTGACCTGAGTCAGTGCAGAAAATGTGAAGGATTTATTATACAAGCCTGCATAGCAGCCTTAACTAAGTAGATATGAAAACTCTTTTTTCTGGAAGCCAAAAAAATTTAATCTTATATGATGAAAATCTCTATGTCTGAAAATTACAGGTGTGGAACATACCTTGTATTCTTTGTTTTACAGCTGAGACAAAGCTTGCCAGTCTTATGTTACTGATTCTTTCCTACAGCTCTGCACAATGCTGAATAAAATCAAGGAAAGAGTTTCTCTGGCAGCAGGAAACAAGTGTACGATTTCAGAGTTATTTGTGTCCCCTAGACACCTCCATTCTTAGGTCTTGCCTTCGTTTAGTCCTATACCTGTTAGTTCTATTGCTATTTTTATAATAGAGGAGTATTTGAAACACTTCTGTTGTGACATCTTTCAGTATAGAATTATTTTCTTCTAAATGTCTACAGGAAATTTTTGTAAATCTTAGACAAAATCTCTATTATTATCACTTTCTGAAGGAAGAAAAGAGGAGGATTTTTTAAATTAAAATATCTCAAATAATTTTCAGGTTTCAAAAGAACAGACAGAAATACTTGTCTGTTTTCATATACAGAAAACAAAACAAAACAAAAAAAAAAAAAAAAAAAAAAAAAAAAAAAAAAAAAAAAAAAAAAAAAAAAGAGAGAGAGAGGAGAACTGGAAAACGTTGACCAAAAAGCTAGTACTGACTCACTTGAAATTAAAAAAAAAAGGTTTGACCATCTATTTTCATAGCATCCCCAGTGGCATCTGAAATGCAGACATCTGCTGCAAACATTCCTCTTTAATTATGTCTTCAGCTATTTTTAACTAGACCAACTTATCTCAGACATTCAGATGCACGCTAAAGGTTTTCTGTCTTAGATCTTTGCTCACATCCATACTTCAAGGGCACTGGAACACCTTCAAGTATTTTTAATGCACTTACAGTCATAATGCTGCTGTGGGGTAGGGAAAACTTTCCTTGTCATTCAGTAACTGGCATCTAGTCAAGATTTTAAAGCAAAAAGCAGATTCTGAGGAAAAAAAAAGGTAAAGCAAATAGATGCAATGCCAAATATGCTCTTGTTATCCAGTTAAAGTTAGTTACAAGATAATCCTCTGTTTCTCAAACTGTTGTTTCTAGTAGCTGAGATGCACTTTATATAGCTCCAAAACATCAGAGCCAAATATATGCAGTTCCTTTCCTGTTGTCTTTATAAATGTATCTGAAGAGCAGAAAAGTAAATTCCATGTAATTTGGGTCATCTCAAAACTGTGAGTTACCCCTGGGTCTCTTTTACTATAATTGCAGTTTTTATTAGATGATGATGACATATTATTTTAATCCATCTATTAGTGCCCCTGTAAATTCATGGAAGACATAAAATTACACTTCCCAGAATTAACAGCTTAAGCTTTTTGACATGAGAAGTCTTCCTCATGTGGTATGCCTTCACTGATCTTCAGTTCTCCTTTCAGCCTCCTTCAAGCTTGTACTGAACTTGTGGATCAACTCTGCTTTTCATATCTACCTGCCTGAGTTGTGTCACAGATCAGTTGTTCTCCCCTCTGAGAAAAATGGATACAGAGCTTGATCAAATTAAAGACTCTTCAGCATTAGGATTGAACAGGAGGAACTGTTTTGTAAAGGTAATGGCAACTAAAGACAGACTTTTGTTTTCTACAAAGTTAAAAATGAATCTGCAGTAATTGAAATCCCTGCTCTTAAGAACTCTCAGCAGCAGTTTGTCCACCTACAGTCAGCGTCCCTTATGTCCTCTAATGAACTGCACAACTTTGTTCCATCTTTACTGGCTCTTACAACTCATATCCCCATCCTTTCGCTCTCACAAATCCTATTGACCATATATATTTTTCCTGAGCTCTACAGCTTCCCTTATCAATTTTCTGTACTTCACAATTTATAACTTTATATTATTTCCACATTTGTTTTCTGCTATTATCTGGAGACGTTTTATATATACAAATGTGTGTGTGGGGGTGTATTTCTGACTATAAATCAATATAAACACAAATGTTTTCTTAAAAGACTGGAAACACATGCTATCTGAGGAAGGAATCTGATGATTCAGACATATCCTAACATGAATGGCAGAGAAATGTTTGTCCAACTCATTTATTACTTAGTAAACATCGTAAGTATTGCTTGTATTTAACTGAATGCATACTGATATGAATAAATGAAGAAAGCTAGCTGCCTCATTTCATATACAATCTGCATAGCTTTTAATACATATGTAAAAATGGGAAAGTTGTATTAGAATTTTCTGTTGAAAATTGGAGAATATTCCCTACCGTGTTCTGTAACTCGAGGATACAAGAAGTTTAAACAAATTTGTATGCCACAAATATGTATCCAGACCAGCAGTTTTTGATCGGGGAAGTCAAATAAATTAAACTCACTTCAAAAAGTTAGTCTTATTTTCATCATTTTCACAAAATTCAATGACTTGAAAAAAAGCTGACGTTTTAAAGACTTAGAAAAATAGATAATTTTGGTATTAAACCACAAAATACAAGAATCCAAAGCCCTGATTGAATAATGATGAATAGTAGCCAGTGTGAATTTCAGGAGACACAGCTGGTAATTATTTCAGACTTTATGGAAGCAATTTTTCATGTCCAGACAAGCTTTTGGCTAGGCTCACTTCTCAATAAAGTGAGTTAGACTGCAGATGCAATAGGAAAATCAGAAGCTAGATAAATATTTTGCAAAGCATGAACAAGATGGGGCAAAAATAGGTATGGAATGTGAATAATGATCTCCCAATGGATTATCAATGGTGGAGCATGATGACAAGTAAGAATTTAATAGCAGCAAGTAGTTATTCCTGAGTTGTAAACCAGGTTATAAGTACTGAAAGAAAGAGAAGAAAAGGTAGGAGAAAAGCTTTAAAGTGGAGGTTTAGAGACTTTGTTGACATTTAATTCTCAAAAGAGCTGTTTATTTATATCTATATAGAAAAGAGAGGATGGCTTAATATCCTGCACGTTTACAGAGGTGAAGAAGCATGATGTGGTTGTCAGGCGGTCAACCCAATCTCTTGGTGTCCTTGTAGATTCTCTGATTAATTCTTTTATAACCCTTTTCCTGGCAGCAGTGGGAACACAGAAGTTAACTTGTTTACAGCTGGTATACAGCTTATGCTGACCTCCCTTGCAGCAACCCAATTCTTCCCCCACACCTTTTCAAAGAAAGCTTTTCAACCCTCTTCCATTTAGCATGAGTCCTAAAACCTCCTGCTTAGTAAAGCACTTAAAGACTTAATAAAAAAATCAATTAAATGCTTACCCTGAATTTTAATGGGCTCTGTGTCAGGTACCTCACTAGCTGTTCACTTAAAAACAGGAGTAATCCTACTGATTTCAGCTAGGCAATTCTCATTATCATCATGTCCTTAACACTGTTGCTTAAATAAAGTCCCTGTCTCACGATGTGCCTGTTTATTGCTTAAACTTCACAAAACATCTTACCCCACGAAAGACAAAAAACTATCTTCAGCACAAATCTTTCATTTTAACTAAACTATTACCATTTAAAGCCTGTTTTTATAATGGAAATATCTGAAACCCCTGTAAAAATCGGATAAATTTATTTTATCTGATGTACTTAAATGTTATATATAAATCTGCTGTATTTAAATGGACATAAATTCTCTGTATCATTTAAGCACTCAGAGAACAAATTAGTTTTGTCTTCCTTGCACCTCTAAGTGGGGGATACTTGGCAAGCTTAATCTATTTGTTGTGCATCTCCTTCCAACTGCCTGAACTGCTGATCCTCTTTTGAAGCAACTGCTGAACTGCTGGAGTTTACAACCTGTCATGGTTAAATCCACTAGATCAGAGACCATGCAGACACCCATGCAGAGGTGGAAGTTTAGCTGAAAGTGGTAATTTTGCCCACCAGCTCGATGTGAATCATCCTGTTAACAACTTCACTTAATCAATTTTATACCAGAGTATACCTAGCTCAGCCATCAACAGCTTTCTCTAGGATTAGGGCAACAGCTCTTCTGGAGACTTAGAGGCTTTCAGAACCACAATGAAACAAAATGTTAATATATCTAAATGTTTTATGAGACCCTTTCTTCATATAGTCCTGTTTATATTACATTGGTGTTAGAGATCAATATCAGAATTTGGAAGGAGATATTTAGGCTCCTAAGGCTTCCAAGAGTTCTCTTGCCATTTTTGTTCTTGTTCAACTTACACCTTTTTTTCTTTAATACATTTATTATATTGCCATTTAAACACCAAAACAGAAAGAGGGAGAAACTTTTCTGACAATAAAATATCCTGAGTCTGTATTCAGTAGAGTCTTTCAGGAATGGACAAAAGTTTACACACGACATGAGTCCAAACTGTTGTAGCTCTTAGACAAAACAGAATCTGGAAGTCAAGTTAGTCTCTATGTTGCTGAGAACTTCAGGGGGGGGTTAAATGTTTATCAGAAAAGAAATAAAACTGTGTTGTTTTGCTGTGAAAGGAGAAACTTTATGACAACAACTTAGAGAAGCTAAATGTCAATCTACTGAAAAGTTTAAAATATTTAACAGTGTTGGCCCTATTTCTGTTATTGCCCAGGTACTCACAAGAATTTTGACACTTGGCACAGCAGTGAGGCTGATAATCAACTGGAAAGAAAATCTAAATATTCAGCCAACAGAAAAATCCCTCCAGATTCCAGTTTATGCACATCAGTTAGTGATTTACAGCTACACTGAAGGCCAGAACTAACACTTGGGTGCTCTAGTCTAAACTCTTATATATTACATATTATGAAAATTTAGCCAGATACCCTTGATTGGAGATCCATAGACTGGATTAACTGATTCTCTCTGTCCACACAATCTATCCGAGATGTCAGACATGTAATTTACAAGCCAGAGCCAAGTAGAACTTCCTTTCTTGTGAACACTGGTTTGCCAAAATATATCACTTTTTATGCTGGTATTTATATGAGATGCAAAGATTTGTGAACAGATCAACCTTTCAAGCTTGTGGAGACAATATCTTGTTCTGCTTCAGTGTGTTGTGGGTAAATTCAGAGAATTATAGAATCATTTTGGTTAGAAGGGATCTTTTAACACCATCAGGTCCAACTGTTATCCTAATAGTGAAGATTTACAGATCTGTATAGTCTGTCCTAAGTTTGTGGATACCCAGTACAAAACTAAGGTCCAAGATAAAAATTAAACCTATTTTCTCTTGTTCTCTGGCAAGATCATACTGATGAACTATGGGTCTCTAACAATTACACCAAGTTGTCCAGTCAACTGGCAAGCTGCAGGCTCTATCAAAGTTCTTTCCTCGATGGTTTGGGGAACAAGGAATGTACCTCAAATGATAACTGGTTTTCAGAAAATGGGATTTCTAGTGGTATGTCTACTTATTCCTAAGGCCACCATATTTATTGTGCATGCTGAGAAAAAAATGCATCGTGACTGCTCAGCAGACCCAGTGGTTTCCAGAAACAATAGATCAGTGCAGAAGTATGACACAACAATTCTGTACATATACAGCACATGCTGCGTTTCTCACTCACAATGGATTAATTATACACACACAGCAAAGAAGTATTAGTACTTGTGCATCGCAGGCAGACTGCATGCATATGGTAAATCCAGTGCTTGAAAATGTGTTACGCCCATGCAAAATGTCTTCTACACATATGTAATAGTAATATGATGGGAGAAGGACAATGAGGAGCAAACTAGCTAAAGAATATAATTGAGTAAATGCCACTATAGGAACAATGAACCTAACTTGTCATTAGGTCTCCAAAATTATATCCAACAAGTGAAATTCTCTGAATTAATTGCGTTCATAGTCTTCATGTGGTCTGCTGTTTGGAGGCTGCCTTTAGTTATCACTTACAGTGGACAAGAACAGGCTGCTTGGTACAGTGAGTCAAGTTCAGGACAGATTTATGACTCTACAATTCCTATACCTAGGCAAGCAGATACCCTTTTCCCTTACAGTTGGGAACATTAGTAGGGATGGGAAGAAGCAAGCTTCTTTAGTTTGGGGAACACCCCTTTCTCACCATGGTTTCTGAAGTAAACCTAAACAACATGGGACAGGTCAGAAAATTCACATACTTGCTGTGACAATGGAAAAGCTGAAGGCAAGAGAGACCTCTTTCCACATCACTGGGTGCAGATACACAAACACACCCTGTCCTCCTGCTGACACATCATCTCTGAAGCAAGGGACTTTCTCTTGGTGCATTTCTGAAGCATTCTCATATGAAATGAACCTGGCCATTTGGGATGCTTTATCCAACATGCTCAACTAGAGACTAGTTTTGTCTTCAGTACAAGGTCTCAGGGTCAAGGGGAAAAGGAATGGCATATGTGTTTACATTCACAGAGGCTCAAGTATCTTACTGATTTGACATGCATATGGATTGCACATTACCACTAGATTTGTTTTACAGATACAGGTTTTTCAAACTCCTGGGATTGAAAGATTGTTAATCTTTCTGGAGGATTAAATACTTGCTTAATTTCAGAGACTGCTTTGGTAATGACTCTGTCAAATAAAGTATTCATGTAAATGTAAATACATTGGGTTTGAGTTTGGGGATACAGGGTGACATATAATTGACTGATATAGGTGGCTTGCTGTTTTGCAATACATCAGCACACTGTTCTGTAGAACTGGAAGTGAGGAACTGGAAGTGTAGAAATGGACACTTTTGGAAAAGGCAAACACTGAGCATCATTGCCTTAGTAATTACACTGGGAAGTAAGGACAAAATAATGCCATCAGACCATTCAACTGATGGTGACAGAGACTGTTTTTTTATGGCATTAGACAAGGTTCAAGTAGTAAAATTCAACACCAACAAAAATGTCCAAATCTGAAACTCTGAAAATCCACAAATAACCTCAGTAGCAGTGGTGAACTTCCACTCTATGTCTACATATCCTGGAGTTATAAAAGGCCAAACAGAAAGGAAACATTTGTATCCACAGTTGCTTAAATTGACTTTTCTCAAGAAACACAGACAGATTCTGGTGATGGATGCCTATGCTGGAATTACGTAAAACTGGGGGGTTGGGGGTTTATTTTTTTGTTGGACGTGGTTATCTTTGAGGTCTTTTCCAACCATGATTCCTCAGGTTCATAGGTTCGTCTTTCTTTGTAGGATGTTGACAAATCCTATTCACTAGCTGCGCACAGGGCACCGTAGCTACCACCAAAGCTTTCAAGGATCATCACACTGCCTATGGACAGACTGAATATAGAGCCAGGATGAGCAGATTTTCTATAGTATCTGAGCTCCCAGTGCCCTTTTTCAGTTCTCTGATCAGTTACAACTGATGTTCTCATTTTCTTTCCTATCTGCAATGTCTCTTTAAATCAGATATTCCCTCTTTAAGAAAGTTAGCTATACCTTTCTTTTCTCCTCTCAATCACTCTGTCTCCAGATCTTTAAAAATTTGCAAGAATTTTCACTTTCATATTTTAATCTCATGAGATATGAATTATTCACATATTCCCAATGGCCACCCAACACAATGAAGCCATGATTTGCAATGTTTATCATTTTCTTATATTATTTGCTAGTCAACTTTTTATAGGTTTTAGATACATAATATCAGCTGACTGCATGTTATAGGAGTATGAGGGGTTTTTTTACCTATATCTCATCTCATAGACCAAAGTGTCAGGTGATGGAAAAACTTCCCTCAAAGCATTAGAAAAAACTATGAAATGTTGTTCAGAGTTCACTGTGGCTGGAAGCAGAGTTGTTACAGCCATATTTTGACACATGATACCCTTTTCCCTTCACCACTCTGGCAAAAAGCTCTCATTAGAAACCCACAATTTTCCCTCATGGAATCCCAGTGCCTTACTGGCAACCACCTTACAGACATCTCTGCCTAGCAGGCCAAGCTCCTCACAGTATCCTCTGTTTTACAACAAGGCTATGTGAGGTCTTCAGCACACCCCCTGAACTATCTGCCAGGAAAGCTTGCTATAGGTGGCTTAGCATACTGCAACTATTTTTACCACTATTGCCAAACCTGTGACTTGATCATCAAAACCTTTACATATTTCCCATCCTCTGCTTCCACAGATCAGAAACATCTTCAGATTGGTAATTTCTGCCCTCTGAGCCTTATCATTAACTAGAATTTTCTATATTATTTTAGGGTTTTCTTCACACTTCTAAACTTTCTCATATTTCTTTTTCATCCTATAAGCCATGTGGTTTGGGTTTTTTTCATTCAAACTTTAGTTTCCTGTAGCCAAAGCCAGAACTGTATACTGTGAAAAGTATTTGTATAGTTGCTCAACTTCTCACATTATGTCTTTAAACATCTGCTGTTGATCAGTGGAAGAGCACTGGACTGTATGAGCCTTCATCTGAATCAGAACAACCATTTTTATTTTCTGTTACATTCTTTACAATTTTGTGCATATCAAAACTACTAAATTACAATGACTTCTGTTAATTTCCCCTATTTCTGGTTGTGGTACATAGTTTTATACTCAGACTGCTGTCTTCAACTCTTTTTATGAATGGTATTATTGCCATATCAGTCCTCTTTCCCATGGAATGCTGGTTTCCACAGGAGCTACAAAATAATACAGAAAGTTTTCATTGCTTTTACAAATGTTCTCCATTTCCTGTAGTTCAAAGTTTTCAATGGTATCAATCTGTAAATTTTCAATGCAAGAAAATGCCAGTTAAAATTAACTGTGAGTGGGAGTGACTATGTAAATCTGCTGATTCTTCTCAGATCCTTTTAGACCTCCCCGATTTCACTTAGGAGTGGGGAGGCTCATTACTGCCTAAAGTGCTGCATTTACACTACAGACATAATCATTTCTTCCTCTCAAATCCACCCATCTGAAACAGAATTGCTCTAGTTTTCTATTCTAATTGCTCATTGAGAAAACGATTTCAGAGCTCTCACAATGACTTTCAATAGACTTAGCCTGTTTAGTTCTGATGCAAGAACTCACAAACACACCATTTGCAGCACACCTGCAGACCTTTTTTCTCTAAATTCCATTGTTAAAAGCAGAGATGACAGCAGTCAACCTTGTGAAGTTTTGTGAAGGGCCTGAATATGCAATTTATACAAGTCTCAGTCCAAATGAGATGGGCACTTCCTATGTTTCCATTTTTATATCTGTTCCATTTTACACTGGCTCTCCAGTGAGATATTGGAGAGCTACTGCAAGCTGGTTTGGATGCACACACAGGTTTGTTGGCTAATGGCTTTTACTCCACCTCTTTCCCTTCAGGTTCTGTGTGAATCAACATTTGTGTTTTAAATGCGTATCACCGTTTTGGGTGATGCCTTCTGCCATTAGAGATATAAAAAGTAATGTCAAGGGCAATGGTCTTTTTCCATTCTCAAAGTCTTTACACAATTGCTTCATCTTCCCAGTCTGGAGGTAAAGCACTTGGAAGCATGACCCAGAATCAGTTCCTGCCACAGCCTGTGAGGACATACCTGGTAAGAGGTTCCCCTAACTGCCAGGCTATGTTGTCTAAGTTAGAGAGTCTCCATCCTTCTTATTGAAACTGCATCACTACACAGAAAAATAATCCTCGTTCATTGGGACAGAGTAGTCTTACACCAGTATAAATATAGGGCAATATTTCTTCCAGTTGCCCTTTAAAAGTCATCAGCTGCAATCACATTTTGCAGGGGGTCTTGTTCTAGGGGCAGGTGTGCAGTTTGTTCTGCAAATAAACTCAATGGAGAACTAAAGTGAAGATGAGTTCGGATTTAATTAATAATTTTATTGGTAACTTCTGGATTATGGTTAGCCATGAGTTTGAACAAAGCAAGGGGATATTTGGACTGGGGCAGTTCTAGACATGCACAGAGGAGCAGCTGTAGTTTCAGTAACAAAAGGAAGGGTTTCTAGGTTTCAGTGCTCTAAGGACAGGCAGCAGCAGAAAGACAATGGGAATTTTCTTTTGTTTCCCCAGTTTGAGGCCCTGGCACATGCAGTTCACCCAAATCTCACTTCAGAAACTGGGAGACAGGATTTTAACTGCCTTGTTTGGAGAGTAGGTTGAATTTAGGTGCCTAAATCCAGAAAAGCAGTTCAGCAATCTTATGTCTCATATACCAGTGAAAGTTAACTGGACAAGGCTCAAGGTTACAGAGCACATGACTGCATGGAATAATCACAGATGATAGCACTTCAGGGAATTGTGAGCAGGCAATACGTGTGACTCTCAGCAGCGGGCCACTAGGAAGGGTGAAAGATGTGAGAGGAAAGCCATTTTAGATACAGTCTCTTCACTTTGAATTTTGTCCTTTCCCTTCACTAAATTAGTATGAATGTTCCTTTCATGATTTTTCTGCTTCCTTTTTTCTCGTATGTTTTTATTACAGACTTTATCCGTGTCATATTCTATCTTTCATGCCCTTTTTTTGCTCTTCTCTAATTTGCATTCATTTGTCTAGCAATATAACAACTGTCTTTTACAGTGCTGTTTTTTTCTTTCTTAGTAAACTTTATAATGGCCTTCTTAATTTCCGTTTTAAAGCCTGCAACATATTGAAAAGAAAGAATTATGACTCATCAGCAAAATGTCTTAGCAGCTCTGGAATACTGACAAAAGATCCACATCTAAGGACTGAATTATGGTTTAGTTCCATACAATTTGCAAACTTTTAAAGCTCTGAGTGCATTACAAGATTTCATGCTTTGGGGAGGAAAAAGAACAAACTGTTACTGTTCCTTGGACAAATTAAATTGCTGGAAAGTGCAAAAGCAACACATGCTTTTACACCACGTTTGACCTCTCCAACATCATTAAAATAGCATCATCGAATTAGACTGCAAATATAGAGGGTCTGGTATTATCCAGGTTACCGTACCCAAAGACTACCACCAAATCCAATTTACATCATCAGTGTTAGCCAAAATTTGTGCTAGCCTGCTGGAATGTATTATGTGAGTGAAGTGCTCCATCTGCTGAGTACCCCGGCAGGCAAGCCAGGCACTTTATGCTGTGTGTTCAGACACTCCTCAGAGCTCCAGTACTCTTTATCAGCTGTGTTTGCAAGCAAAAGAACTGCAAGTGCTCTGAGTCACCTGATGTTCAGCCAAAAATCAAAGGCAAAACAAAAAAAGACAGATTATAGGGTTGCTTGTTTTGTGCAGTGAGTTCCTGCAATGCTTTGCAGTCAGAAAATGGGGTGCCTGGAACCATCACCTAGAACCATCACCTATCTGTATACCTGAGATATTGTTGCGTTAACACTTTCATTATGATGTTAATATTAGTGCAGTGATTTGAAGGCTCTTACGTGCAGGAAACTCATTTCCCACTAGATGTCAGTGTGTCATCCAGCACATCAGGTGTGCAACAACCCAAAATTCAACTGGTACTTGAGCTTCACAGAAGTTCAGGAGGCTGCCTCCTTAAATATCTTTTATTTTCTATTTTATAACTCTCTGCATTTAGATCACTTGTCTTGGTTAATTCTGATATTCCTACTTCTACATTAGTAATTTCTGAACTAGCAACTTTTCCTTTTATAACAGCAGGTTCTGCTGCATTGTCCCATTTGGACTGCCTTTGGTTACCCTGAAAATGCATTGGTTTGGTCCGTATAGAAGAAGGAGATCCTTTCACCTTTGTAGTATAAACTGTCTTTCACACATACAACACCCCCCCAAAAAAAAAAAACAAACAAAACCAAACAACTACTATTACTATCCATCCAAATATATAGTTGCATCATCAAATATTTAAGCAAATTGTTCTTTTCATTAAAGCTGAATCTGTGCTAAAATAACAGTATTCCATACTGGAAATAAAAACCTGCGTTTTGTGGTCATATGAAGTCTTGGTAAATATGACCCGTTTGTTTTAATAAGGCCAGAACTGGCAAAAGTCAGCTGGTTAATCCAGTTTTCTACGTTTTTTTGTTTGTTAAAGACTAGGCAATGACTAAAACATGTACTGAGAAAGTTGACACTGCTGAGGACTCATTTGATAATTAGAAAGAATTGTGACTTTGAAACTAATAGGTGTATTTTGTTCATGAGCCTGGGTAAAGAACAGTTTATGTTTGGAAAGTTCTTGCTGATTTTCTGGTTACCTTTGTTGCAGTTCCCTTTATATCTTGAATAAATCCACACAAAACAAACTTCTAACAAGTATTCTGTCTTTTGAGAACAGAGAGGGATCAGAAATGTACAGGATGCCAGATAATATCCATAGCAGAGGATCCACTTACAAGTCAGAAGGACGGAAAGGACTGGAGCAGGAAAACTGAAATAGGGAACTCCAGACCTAGATAGAAATCACCTGGGAATTTTGACAGGATCCCAGAGAAAACTCTTCCATACTCAGTCTCCCTCTTTGTCAGACCTCTCCTCTGAAAAATGCCAAGATCTTTGTTTCCCACTGTGAGTATAGCACAGCTTCACTCAGGTGACAGAGTTGATGTGTTGCTTCCTGCTGAGCAGACCCTGATCAGGTTGGTACAACTCTCCAGCGACTTCAGCAAAAATGAGTTGAGTAGAACTGACCTACTGCACTAAGCTTTCTTGCCAGGCCTGTTGTAGGATTGAAATGAGAGGTCTGAGGTTGCCTGTGTACCATAAACATCTCAACCTGAATGTTGAGGGTAGAGGAGATAGCAAAAATTTTGACTAGTCATTTACAGGAACATGTTGTCAGAGAGCAATGCTAGGCAAGCCCCATAGAGACAGCTCTCTGTGGAATTGTGGCTGACACACAACAAATCAGATATGGGGAGTAGGCACTGCAGAACCACATGGCTGGAAATCTAGGACTCTCACTTTTCTCCCATACCACAGATTGCACTTCATCCCCTCTCCTCCTCACCCAGACGTTACCAGCTTCCAACAGTCTTGATCTCCTCTTTCCTGTGTCTGTACATCCCAAGAGCCTGCAAGCTGTCACTTCCAAATGGCTTAGCACAATAACCAGCAGGCTTCTTCATCCCCACCAGAGAGTTCATGTGGCTAGCCAGCTGCTCTGTTTTCCCACTCAGACTTTGGAAAAGGGTGGGAATTTCAGACACTCTTAACAACACAGGAAAGATTTGTACATTGTCCATCCTAAAGGTCACTCCCTCTCCATACTATCCTTTCCTTTTCAATTCAGCAACAAAATCCAAATATCTGTACTGGTTCTTGATAACAACAGATAAATTATTCTGGGTCCAAATAAACTGCAGAATGTACCACAGCATCATGAATTCATCACAATGAAATAACTTGCTGAAAAGTACTTAGAGTTTACTTGGAGAGCAGTAGTACTTACTTGGAGCTTACTTGGAGAGCAGTAGTACAAACATGAAGGAAATACAGGCTCCATCATCTCAGGCTCATTTTCATCTCAGATTTTAACAATTTGATTGAAGGACTCCTGGGTCACTGAGATCCACTCGGTGGATCTGTAACAGCCCAGGACTACCAGATACGATGTTTTCTGCTTCCTGAATTCCTAAGCCAGGTGGAGAAGATCAGAAGCCTAGTTGTCAGCTCAGGTGCTATTAATCTCAAACTTGTATTAACTACATCTTTTTTCCTGAGAGCCCTTCTCTGAAGTTAGTGTGACCTAGCAGTCCTTGTGTCCTGATAAAATTATGGCTTAAATCAGATTCCTACTTGAAGGAAAACACAAAAAACTGTATTAAAAAAATAGTGATTAGTAAGAGAAACTGTAAATAAATAATATGTAAGATATCAAGCAACAAAGTGTCCATATACGATTGGGGCTGCCCTGCAGGCAACACAGATGTGAGCTGATTGTTGTGAAGACATAAATTCTTCATGAGATGAAAGGTTTGTAGGAAAAATATACTCCACTGATTCAGCTGGGGAGAAAAAAAAAAAAGTCTGAAAAGCATGTTGACATTTGGATGTGCAAGCTCTCCTTCAGATTTGAACATATTTTCCCTGTTTTAGTAGAATTTTGCTATATCCAGTAAAGTTCCTCAGGGAGAGCCTGGGGTAAACATCTGAGAACTGTTATTCCAACACTGCATTTCACCAATTTCACCATAGTTAACTGGGTGTGATCATAACACTATTAAAGTTCAATGGCCATGCAATGCATGAATGGAATTGTCACCTTGTGCAGTAGTGGTACAGATGCATCCACTTTACAGCAGAGATATCTGCCCTTCTGGATCTATAAGCTTCAGATAAAATGTTGAGTGAGATGGCCAAGACCCACCAGCCACCATATGCTTCAGAGTAGGGGAATTCTGGACACTCTGGCAACCATGGCTCCCTGCTGGAGTGAATGTGTCCCACCACGCCTTAGTGTAATGGTGTTGGAATGAGGAGGCCATCTCATTCCTCCTGAAGATCAGCCAGAAGGCTGATCCTGCCCTCTCACAGCTCTTTCATGGAAGCTGTACTTAGATTGCTCAAGACCCACTTATTTGCCACCCTCACTCAACATGGCAGCCCTGGGGCTTCCTGTTATCCTGATTCATCCACTGAACAAAGCCTTCTTGGAAGCAATCCTCTCCCAGAAATGTCAACATTGTGCCTTATGAAGGGATGTTAACACATTGCAAATAGAACACTACTTAGGACCTGGGGCTTTTACTTTACTTTTGCTTGGATAACTTTAGCTGAATACTGAGATGGCACCCTTTTTAATAAGTCCCGAAAAATAAAGCATGGTAAGGTCAAATTCCAATGCAATAGGAGAGAATGATTTAGAGCTGGACTTGAATGAAGAGGAAATAAATCTGGGCTCTGACAAGCTGTATGTTTAACATAGATTCACTATATACTGAAGAAATTCAGAAGTCTTCTATAACCAGTGTGACTGGGAATATGTATGCTAGAACTGAAAGAGCATACAAGTGTATGGAAGTTACTGTTATTGATCTGATTTGTCCACTTTGTCTTTTGGAAGGGTGAAATGGAGAGAGGTACAAATGTGGTAAGAAAAAACTGCTTGACAACAGTCATAAAAAATGTTTCTGAAGAACCAAACCAAGACTGAATTCCATTAAACACCTAAGGTTATGTGCCTACATTTGTGATGCAATTGCCTAAAATTACATCATAATCACAGATAAATTATCAACAGCATTTAACAGTATTCAGAGAGAAATTCATTTGACCACCTGAACTGTATGTTGAGATTAGATCCCAGCTAATGAATCCTGAAAATATGCCATTTGTTGATAGTGATAAAAAGCTGGTCTTGGTTTACATAGTACCTCCAAGGACCAGGACCTCACAAACACAATAGAAATCGTAAGTCCTGAGAAAACACAAAGCATGTTCTTTGCCTCTCCCTTGGTGACAAAAGTCCCGTGACAGGAGCAGAAGAAAAGATGCAATCTTTTCTAAAGGGATCTGAAAAGTTAGCAATCTTCACAGACAACAAGAGATACTTTCCCAGAGGCAGCATTGCATGGATGTGTATGCCATGGAGCAGAGGGTCCTGAGGGATGCTCTTGAGGCAAGAGGACCTGCAAAACCTTGAAGACCAGCCCCTATCTGAGAATGTAAGGCATAGGACCTGCTTCAAACCCCACAGAAATCAATGGTAATCATTTCATGTATTTGACATGCCATTACTGTCATTGTCCTGTTCCTCCACACTTCATCCTGCCTTTTCCCTGCCTCAGATGCAACCACTCACCCACGCCTCCCAGGAAAAACAAGGCTGCATGAATTTGTAGACTCAAACTTTGCAGAAGGAACTTGGATATTTAATATGCAGCTTGCAGTCATTGCTCCCGACTTCAGTGGCCATCTGGAGAAATGTTTTGAAGTTCACTGACATGCTGAAGAAGTGGACCTGATTGAGAAATGATGCTCAACAGTTGCCAAAGGGGAGAGGGATGGGAGCTGAGACTTTCCACCGATGGCTTCTGCATTGCCCCACAGTGATACTAGCAAGTAAAAATATGTCAGAACCTACTGAACGTGCCCAGTTTGCATTTCATAAATTAAAACATATCAGCTGTTTCCTAACATTTTATTTTCAGTCTTCTTTTGGTCATAATTTGGCCTAAGGACTACATCTGTGATGAATTCCTTGTAACAGGACCTTGCCATTTGGACTACAGTTGTCATCAAAATATTCTAGTGTGCTCATGCAGGCTAAGAGAAATATATTTTTTAAAATAACCTATCACTCAAAAAGTAGCTTAAAAAAAATCACTATTGCTCTTCAGATGAAAACTACTCTGTATTGAAATTCAGTTTCTGAATTGCTTTGTTAGAAATGTCTATGTGTCTCTGTGCATATATATAAACATAAGCACAGCAGCAATATGTATAGACAATAAATATACCTGGGTAATGTAATTTTCCAAAATGCAGTCACTCCCTAATATACTATTTTCAGTATTATATAGCAACTTGAAGACAACTCCAAGTGCTTGTTTAGAAGATTTATTTTCTCAAATCGGATCCTTTTTGAGATTAAGTGTTGCTATTACCAGGCAGCTATAAGCATGGTACTACAATAGGTGATAATAAAGGTGCAAGGAAAGATATTTTTAAAAACAAATTAAAATGTATCATCTCCCTTTTGAAGACGTCTGTGCCTTCCACAGCCCTACACTTGTCCAGACACACCAATCTGCCTTGGTTGCTCTGGGTGACCCACTATGGCCAGCACCTGGAGAAGAGTTCCACTTCCCAGAGATGCAGCCAAGGTCTGCTTTGGATGAGGAGATGCAGGAGGGAGAGGAAGACTGAATAAAATGGAGGTGGACAAGCAAGCATCTCATCACTACTGAGCATCTACTAGGTTTCAAAAAGGCTGACCTCGAAAAAATGAGTAATTGAGGTTGTCAGGAGATCAAAGAAGAGCAATAAAACTAGACAGGGATGGTTGTGGCATTATTTTCTAACAGACCATAGGCTGAAGCCACCCGTTGTGGTTTTCCCATCACCTTTCAACATATTGACACAAACTTGGGAGCCATGGCCAGTGTGAAATGTGAGAGTGAGCCCATTCCCTCATCTGCGTGAAGCAAGACAAGCATGCTCTTTTCCATCTTTCTTATGATTGCTTCCTCAGCCTGTCATCTTCCTGGATATTTGTGCCACAAGAGAGTCAAAAAACATTTGAATAAACACTTTTCGTGGCAATAGCATCTGTTTTGGGTACAGGTGCCCACACACTGGCAGCAGGGAGCTGCAGAGGAGAGAAAGAAGCTAATGCACCTCGGGCACACTTGTCAGAGAAGTGGAAAGCCCCAGTACACAATTTTCCTCCCTTGTGTCTTCAACTCCTCTAAGTTGTATCAGCACTTTCCTATGGTTTATGCTGAGGTTCAAACTTCCTCACCCCTTCACCCTCTGTTGGTCCATTTTACTGCCTCTAAGTAGTCACTGCTCATGTTATTTAAGTCACTGATTTCTCTTAGTTTCTCGCTAGCTCATTATTTCCCATTACTGGCAAATATTTAACACTTTACTACAAGTTATTTTTATTACAGGTTCCAGAGGAGGAATTAGGTAAGTACACCTTCCAAACTGATACTTAAGTGTGCCAGGCTCACATCTGAGCCATGTAGGAGTCAGACAGTCTAGGCATTCTGATGTCATTCTGTTAGATACCCACCTTAGCACTGAAACTGCTTTCCAACAAACATCACCACAACTTCAGTATTCCTGTACAAACTTTGAGTTAAAAAAGGAAAAAATTCTGACCAGGTGCTTCTTCTGTGCACTTCCACCTTTCTGGCCTGTAATAACTCTTGGCAGCTGGGAATTGATCTGGAAAGCCTGAAAGCAGACAGAGTTGCTTAGCTGGAGGCATGCTCAACTTCAGCTTCCATTTTTTGGTCAAGCTCTCATTTATCCTCATAGTCTCTGAAGTTACTGATTCTTTGAACCTGACTGCTATTCCACATAAGCAGTGTTTTATGTATAATCAACTTCTTTATTACGTAACAACCAGTAACATCTGAAAGCTTTAAACATATTCTAACATTTTAATGATAGCAAGAAAAGATTTATGGGAAGACTAAATATCTTTTATTAGCCCAGTGATGTAGCTGGAAAACTGTAGGCTTGCTTTTGGGCACACAAACCTTTTTTTCTGGATTTGAAACAGAAGCTGCAAAATTGTGGCTTGATATTTGCTGTTTCGTTTAGCACAGAAGCAAAGTGCGGATGCCTGAACTCTTGTCTGGTTTCCCAGCTGTGCAAGTACATAAATGGAAGTATTAAGCTCCTGTGAAACTTATTTTGGCTATACCGTTAGATCATCATGGCTATGTTACACAACAACTTCAGAAGTTGAAAACTTTCATTATATAGTGAAATATCTCTACACCTGATAATCTTGTCTTTGAATCCCCATATTAGATTGCCTTATATCATCATTTTCTAGTAATACCTTACCTCAAGAGTCTTTCTAATTAGCCTGTGTAGATTAATTGATTTTATTCTCTAAGTTGCATTTCTTTTTTAAAGCTCAGAAAAATGTTTATTTGATTTTAGGCCCCTTCTGTGAAATTCTCTCCTTAAAGAAATTCACCATCTGTAGCATACTTTGTAGCTGCTTATTTGAGGCAGACTGTTCAGAAGGAAGTAAATCTTTCCACATTTTAGAGAGCTTGTGAGGGAAGGAATTTATCCACATTTAGCAGACACTGGGGTAAGTACATTCTTTTGGAAGCCACAGGTTTTGGGGGTAATAAATCCTTCCATTGCTATTAGACAGGAGGCAATAAATCCTTTGATCTCTATCACACTCAATGATTTTACTCCACTCAGAATGTACATTTCATTGAGTTACTGTCTTCATTTTCCCATTTCCCTGGGATTAATTTATCCTCCTTTTCACAGTTACTACCCATTTTTTTAATTAATTGGTTGTACTCCTCAGCTGTTCACTGTAAGGGCATGGCACTCAATTACATTACCTTTTAAGACAGAAAATACATTTTATTTTGTTTTCTACTTTTCTCTCATCATCTGGATCAGAGATTCTAAAGTTGTACCAAAATATTCTCTCTCTTAAGAGTACCAGAGTATTTTCTCTTTTAAATAAATAGGTGTGCTTAAGCTTCCGGAGAGATTTTTTTCTTGAAGAATTGTTTTACAATTTTGGCCAATTTCAGATCAGACTTTTTCCTTTACATCTAGCTATAAGCCTCAGGAGGATTCTATGTTGGCCTAAAAAACAGTAGAAATCTAATACTCTATGCTGAAAAATCTGAAAGAACAGGTTTTACCTACTAATTCAGCTATATTGCTTCTTCCCAACATGCAATTTTAGGATCTGCAGTTTGGATTCAGATACCAGAAAATAAATCTGATTGACAAGTTCTAGCAGCACAGCATCTTCCAAATATTCAGTAGTCATTTTCCTCATTTTTTTCCCTTGCCTTTTGTTAAAAAAAAAAGAATAAATCACCACGACTTGAAAGCAAAATCCATTCAAAACAAAAGTAACTCACTCGCAAATATTCTTTAAAGCTCCATCCACTGAGAGGCTAGATAAGGAAAATGAATGTAGAATGAAACCTGTGACTTCTATCCTGCAAGACAAGAAAGTATCTGGTTTTTTAGCCGACCAAAGTTTATTTCTGGTGAACAGTGACACCCCGTGGCCAGTTAAACTAACCTGGCATATACAACACAAGCCCCAGCACCTGCCTGTCCTTGAGAGAAGAAATGAGGTTTTTCTGTCAGGTAGGTACCTAATTAGGAATAAGAAGGACTGTGCAGCAAATGAAACAAGCACATGGCCGAATAAATAAAGCCTAAGTACACTGAAAGAGCTGTCTTGCTTTTTTTTTTCTTCTGGTGTTTAATAGCAGCATGGAGATGCTGCTATTAGGAGAATGGAGATGCTTATTTGTTCCCCTAAGGATAAGAAATAATTTAGATTTTGTTTATAAATATGTCAAGTCTTCCCTTCTGTCACTGTGTTCTTGTACAGCTGTTAGGATGGGGAGAGTTTCAAGCAACTACACTACAGAGTAAAACCAAGTCTTAAAAGACTTCATAAACCATCTGGAACAACAACCTGTTTTTCATGCCCTGAAATCCTTGCTTTTTTTTTTAAAAAAAAACCACCTTGTTTTTTTATAGTATATGCAAAATTGAAATCTTCCTATAGAAAATATAAAACTATGAGATTGTAATAAGAAGTTGGAAGTTGCAGTCTTTGCATTAAGTCTCTGATCCCACTAGCAGTGTGGAAGGTTGTGCGTGACACGTGAAATACAGGACAAAATTACTTGCAGCAGCAGCCTTGGCAATGCCACAGCAGTGCCTGTCTCCAGCCCCCCCAGCTCTGAGAGCCCAGCAGTGCCCTGACCCACAGCACTAGCACACAGCAGTTCTACAAACAAAACTGAGGGCCCAGCTTAGCACCTTCTTCAAGAAAAAATCTGACACACATTTCATGAGCTTTGCCAGAGGATTTTCTGCAAATGGTTTGGTGTAGACAAAGCTCTTTCAGCCCATACATCCATGATTCCTTTATGAAGGATGTTCCAGAATAGGAGTTAGACAGAAAGGGAACTAGTGAGAGGTGAGAGAGTGGCTGGTAGGGTTTT
>VWZY01002480.1:166584-217237 GCA_013399075.1 Chloroceryle aenea
GATTTTGTATGAGTTTTCCTCACACAGACAGTGGATTACTCACCAAAGGATAGAAAGAGACTGGTTCTCTGGCTCATTCAGTCTTCTACAAAGCTCCATTACTAATCTATGTTCTAAATAAAAGGCTGGGAAGACCCTATTTGCCATTTTGATCAATGAAGAGAGCTAACATTCTGTTAACTCTGTTTTACCCTATTAACTCTGCCCTTTCCTTCTTTTATATCCCTAAACAGATGGCAACATCAAGCCAGGTTATAAAACTTCTTTGTAATTGTGAAATATCTCTTACCATTTTCTAGGTATCTAAAGTTATGAGATGGAATTAAAGATGAGCGAGAAGCTACAAAAATATATATCGACCAGGAAATTTTAAATTTTCCTTATATTCAAGCTTCTGAAACATACTGTGATATTCATAAGAAACTCAAATATGTTATTATGGTAAATGCACAGTAAGTCACTCAGCCATAAATACCTCCTGATGATGCCAGGCAATGCCAGGTTACAGTCACTAAAAATATGCTTATCATCTCTGAATGACTATTACCGATTTAAAGAAATCTTCTGCAATGTATAATCTGTATCAGGAGTGTTTTCATTAAACTTTATGAAAAGGGGGTGTCTATTTGACATTTGTCCTGTTTGTATGTGCTTTATTTTAATCCTCCTGACCTACATACATTAAAATCATGTTACAGCAATAACAAAAGCCAGAAATTCAAACGCGCAGCTGTCAGTCCGCACTCAAACTTAATCCCTGAGGAAATCATTTGCTGTATGACATCAGCAGGGCAAACGGGGTAGCTTCTAAAATTACTTCCAGATAGAACACAAGAGCTGGTTGTACCAGTGCTCTGAGGTCCAAATTTCACCCAAAGTAAAACATTGAACAAATAAGAGGCCAATTATGTCCATGACTGAAAGAAAATCAATGTTGATTTACATTAGTCTGGCTCTGCAAAATCACAGGGCTTTTGCCTTTATGATACTGATACTTCTGCGTGGAAATGAATTGTTTTTAAAGAAAACTAGAATATGTATCATTCTTCATTCAGTCTTTCTTCCATTCTTTACTACTATCTTTATTTCTTCAGTGTCCTTTTCTTTGTTGTTACCTCTTTTTTTTTCTGCTACCAGGTTCCAAATCTGTCTGTCTCTTCAGTCTCCACACTTCCCTCAGTTTCCATCCCTCCTCTTTCTATTCTCCCTTCAGTCCTTCCCTGTTGTATAGCTTGTTATATCTCTCTTTCCAGCACTGCCTAATGCTTCATCCTTCTTCCATTTTTCCTAAATCCTATCAGGCTATTAGATATTTAATTATTTCAAATGTCCATTATAGCCTCAGAGTTTGTAAAGTTTAATTAGTAGCTTTTGAACCCCCTTAGTATCACTTTTTTCTCTTCACTTCTTTCCCAGAAGCTGAAGAAGGAAAGGTTCTTGCACATAGACACAGCATCTATTCAGTCAGGTCTGGAGGAAGAGAATTATAAAAGATGGAAACATCTATAGTGCATGGAATTTTGTTGAGCCCTCACATGTAAGTATGCTTGCAAGTATTGCTGTTAAAACCAGGTTCATTTTTATTATTCTGCATTAGTCTTCTCTTTGTCTCCATTTCTGCTGTCATTTAGTATTAACCAGTTGGTTGAAATATTTTGTGTAATTGGACTAAAGGAACTACGCTGATAATAAGACAGCGCCCCAAAGGTCCCAAATTCTGTAGCCTCAAAATACTTGCAAATTTTCCTTGTTGCCAATTGCTGCCCCTGGCAGAGAAAATTCATTTTGTGCTCCATTAGGCTCTGCTGTCTTCAGTTTTCTCTATCATGCCTGCCCCTTTCTGTCCTTAGCAGCCTTCTATAGGAGCTTCTGTAGTACTTAGCATCAAAAATGCAGTTCTTCAGAAAAACCTGTCAATGCAAGAATTTAAATCTGAAAAAATTACACAGTAATACCAGCTCGGGGCAATGTACCCTGTATACAAAGAGACTTTTTATCTTTGGATGTTGGTCTTTGTGACCAATTACCAAACCCATCTTCCTGACTTATTTTTATCATTACTTGGTAACATAGTGGCTGTGACAAAGACCTGTAACATTTCTAGCATTAATTCTGCTGATGCACAATTTTGCTTTAACATGCAACTCCAAAATTCCTAAATGGTGTCAAGGAAATAATACATATTTCGTTATAATTCCAAGGGAAGGTGTCTTCCTTTTTTGTTTGTTTAAAGAAAAATAATTAATATGATAAATTATTTTTAACCTGTCGTTAGGAATTTTCATGTGCACATTTTGCTGTCTCAATATGCTAAAGAATTTAAATGGCATCATTATGTAACCAAGTGCTCTTCTGAGCTGATGGTGCTTCCTGTTTGTGATGTTGCAGCAATCTTAACGTTTGTGCTGATTTTAAACAAGAGGTGAGTGAAGGGCTGGCTATACATGACCCACAGAGTCTTTCTAATGCAAGAATGTCAATGTTTAGTAATCTTGCCCAAACTCCAAAAGAGGAGACAAGGGAAGCCCAATAAACCTTTTAACTTGGACAAGAAGTTTAACAGATACATGTAAGACATTATACAGTGTAAAAGGCAGTGAATGAAACAGGTAGTGAATGTTTATTCACTTTTTATCACACTGAAAAATTCCTGGATGCTTATTCGCTGATTTTCATTGCACTGGGATTAGAAGGCACTAAATTGCCATTTGAGACAAGTTTCCTAACTATGATAGACATGGCCCAGGATGCTACAGTGTCCACTTCTCCCTTAATACAGCAAAGAAGTCTCTCACATTTGAGGAAATCACATTGGTTTTCACAACCACAGGACACTAAAACCAGAAAACACACAGTACACCAAAAAGCAAAAGTTTCCTTTAAAAATCAAGCTGGGTGTTCTATCATAAGCCAAGCCCAAAACTTTGTCACCTTAATTCCTAAATTTGGAGAATACTCCTGAATAAATTTAAAGGACATTTTTTCTATTTCCTTCTCTCTGGTTTCTCAGTTTAGGTGTCTGTGATTGTTATATTGGTGCTCTCACAGAGCTCACTACTTAAGGGAAATTGTTAGCAGGGAGAAAAAATGTGAAGTGATTTAGCTTCAACACATGGACTCAAGGAAGGTTTTGGCAGCTGCTGGTTCCAATTTAACTTCCAGCCATCCCAGTCCTAAGAGGAAGGTTTATATGTATAAATCTTCTCATATAACACTTCTTACAAATTTTCTGCCTTCCATAACTAAAGCAATTTTAGCCCCTTGTTCTCATTTTCTTCCTTTATAAAGTACAGTTCTTGTCAATTTTCATTATACATGTGTAACATAAAAACTAAAGGACATAAGACAAAGTAAAAATTAATCAAAGCATTCCATCTTAAGCAAAATTGACTATAAGTAGTAAAAATTACATTTCTGAAGAACAATACTTAAGGCACCATTTCATAAAAATTAAAATTGTGGAGTATCCCTTGCTTTCTTAGTAGATTGCTTTAGTGTTATTAACTCTCACTGCTCAAATTCTGCTATATTCCCAAATTAAATTTGCCTTGTTTCCACTGCCAGTCATTACTTCTTATGATCCTTTTCTCTTCTGGATTGAAAAGCTCTTTACTAGCATCTTCATTAGTTCTTCTTCCTGAGGAAAAACACTTCTCAGTCTTCTTATCGATCAGCCAAGTAGAATTACCTTCTCATCTGTAAGAAATAATCTTCAGGTCTTAAATTATTTTTCTCTCTCTCTTTTTTAATATATTCTTTGTAAATTATTATAAATTTGTTCTTGTGTAATGTCCAATACCATGGTAAACTGAACCCTTCACTTCTCATTGTTACTGGCCTGCATGTGCAGATGCAGATGCTTTTTCTACACAGAGTTGCACAGAGCACCTTCTGGTTACCTGATCTCTGGGACCTCCTAAATACTGCAAGGGTAGCTTCTGTGAGAAGACATCAAGAGCTGCTCCTATGTTTTAGAGAGTCGGTTTCAGCTGTCTGTGTTGCATCTGAGCCCATCAGTGACATTGGCAATGCCTCTGTCATTAACATACTTTAAAAATGATAAAAAATGTTGTGTAACAGCTCTAAGACAGGAGTGACAAAATGTGACAGAAACAACTCTAAAGATACCAAGGTCAGTGAGGAAGGAGGGGGAGGAGGTGCTCACAGTGCCAAGGCAAAGATTCCCCTGAAGCTTGTGGTGAAGACTATAGTGAAGCAGGTTGTTCCTCTGTAGCCCATAGAAGTTCACAGTGGACCAGATATCTACCCAGCAGCCTATGGAGGATCCCACAGATATTACTCGAAGGAAGCTGTGGCCTGTGGAAAGAAATCCACACCACAGTAGTTTTTCTGACAGGAATTGCAGCTCATGGGAAGGACTCATGTTGGAGAAGTTCATGAAGGATCATATCCTGTGGATTGACCCTCTGCTGGAGCAAGGGAACAGCATGAGAAGAGAGGAGTGGCAGAGAAGTGTTATATAGCCTGACTACAAACTCATTCACCATCCACCTTCTGCCATTCAAGGGGTGCAGAGGTTGTAGAAGAGTCATGGGTAAAGCTGAGCCTCAGGAGAAGGAGGAGATGGAGGAAAGGTGGAATTTGTTTTTTTTTACTTTTCAGTTTCATACTTTTTTATAAGCTGACAACAAATTAAACTAATCTCTCCAAAGTCGAGTCTATTTTACCCACAATGAGTAGGTGAGTGGTGTCCCTTGTCCGCATCTTGACTCTCTGTCCTGATGAGGAAGAACAGTGAGAGAATGGCCTGGTGGACACCTGGTGACCAGCCACAGTTAAACCGCCACATCACTGATGATTTATTTTAACAAAGCTCTACATTTCAGGGGGTTCCAAGAATGACATGACAACAAACAACACAGGTATCAGCAGCCTTTATGGACAGTACCAGATGACCTTCTTTCTTGTCCAATTGTAACTGAGAAACTCTGTCTTTTAATAAAGATGTCAACAAACATCTTTCTTTTAATGTTGCCTTATGTCTATGGCAGATGTTCCCAGCTAACTTTGGTACTTTGAGATGTCTGCACACCTCTGGTTTTCAGCCATGGAACAAGGTTAATGGTACATTTCTATTTGCAAGGCTGGGAATGAATAGCATATTTAGTTATGTAACATTCTAAAAATATTCTAAAGATCAGCTGTTCCAATAAAGAGAGGGAGTGTGAAAGACAAAACAATGAGAAAGCAACAGGGAAAAAGTGTGTTGGACAATTAAAGTGAAAGAGAAACACTTCTGCAGTTTTGAACCTGAATGAAATGTTTTTATAGTTGAAAATAAGATCAATGACCACTAACTAGTGACCAGGATTGTGCTGAACCACAGTTTCTACATTAAGAAATTTTACTTTAAAATTTTGCTCTGATTCCAAGTTTTGAATCAAATGAGTCTCAACAACATGAACCAAATTGCCTTAGGGAAAAATAATTTGGGTCAGTTGAAATACATCATTCAGTTTCTGTTCAGTCACTTTAATATATGAGTATTGCACATAGATACTGGATATGCAATACATGTTGCCTAAAAAGAGTTATGAACAAAATGTATGGTAGTAGTCACACACAGTGAAAATTTAGTAAAAATCTGCAAGTAAGTGTCTTTTTATAGTGGAACAAGCTTGGAACTGACCCTAACTGGAAAGAACAAGAAATGCAGAAGCTACCATTTGAAATCTTGCAAACAGTCTGAAAATTATTTAAAATATTTGTATGGCTGGGTAGATAAAATATTTTAACTTAAATGCATTGATTAGTGCATATAATGAATACAAAACAGCAAAGTATAAGAAGTTACCTTCACCGAATGCCCATTGACACATATTTGGAGTCTGTCCTTTCTTTAATTACATTATCAATGTATTTTATTTTATTACATTTTTACTGGTTTTAAAGACATAGAAAAATTGATTTATTACTACAAGAACATTTTTAAAGAACTGCTATTATTTATATTGTTCTATCTGTAGTTCTTCCATGACTTGTACTGTAAAGCTTTTATGTCTAACAATTTCTAGTTAAATCCTATAGGATCACACATAATAACTACTCATTAAAAGTAAAGGGAAATTAGTAGGCATTTTCATGTATAATGGTGTTTGTTAAAAGACTGTCCACAATGAATTACAGCACCGTGGTCTCTCTGGAACCATCTATTATCCTATACATAATAGAGTGTTTAGCCAACATATGGCACCTTAAAAATAAAATTACATTTCAGGCCTGCCAGAAGAGCATCAGCCAGTCAAAGCAGGTGATTAGCTACTAGGCAGCAAATCTGAGCCATAATTTACTTTGAAAATATGTACAGAGAGTAGACAAATGAACTCTAGAAGAAATAGAACAGACTTACAATTGACATTTATGAAATAAAATCCTTGTCTAGTGAAGTCAAACCTACAGCTGATAGCATATATCACTATTTGAAGTCTTGGTTAACAACAGCCTAGAGAGAAAGAGACTAAAATTACTTTTCCCATAGACTGGTTAAGGTTAAAGTAACAAGTGATAGGCTGTCTTTATACAGTGATCCACCTCTTAGGATTATTTGAAATGATCTATAAAACTTGCATTAAAAGTATAAAAAGAAGTCAGTGAATGCAGTTAATAAAGATGTCTGAAATGATAAGTACTTTGGCAGAAGGGAAGACAGCAAGCAGAGAAGGAGGGAGAAGGATGTAAATTCTATTCTTCTATTAGCTTGTCAGTAAACGTGAACATGATGGTTTGCTGCTCTGTGCTTTAGATTTTCCAACCTGTAAAATGAGGACAGTAATACCAGCTGGGATAGATGGAAACTGCCAAGCACACTCACATGACAGGGTAATTGCACCTCCAGGGATCCACAGATGGTTTCCACAGAGCTGGCTCCAAAGGCAGTCCTGCAAAGAAAAGTAACATCAGTAACACCACTTGCAGACCAACATGGCCTTAAGCATGGTGTCAGCTGGTGATATCACTTGATCAATTGGCTCCTTCCTAGAAAGTTTTCACCACCATCTCCTGCAAGAGATTATGAGATTTGCGATTAGTCTAAAATAATTCTGAGCTCAGACTATCTACAGGCAGATTATAGAAGGCTTCAGGTCTCCCAAATACAAATTTAATAATTACTGAATTCACTGGTTTGATTATTAGGGAAATGTTCACAATGCTAGCCTCACACACAAGCAACACCTCAGGCAATTGACCTCTGACATCTCCTATTGCTTGCTGAGAAACTTTCCAGGTGCAGGCTGACAGAAGACAATCGGCCCTTCCAAGACACACCTCATCTGTTTGCCCCTGTTAACATCTTCCTTCCACCCCAAGAATGCTCAATCTTTGCACTGCAAACATGAGCCATGCAAAAACCCTTAGGAGCTAGGAATTAACAATACTCTCCTGGGGGGTGACTGTAGGCTAGCAAGATACTGGCAGGGCACCCTAGGCATGCCTGTGGGTGGTTAAGTGAATCAGGCCCCAAAGGCAGAAAAACTGGACCTCCCCATTCAGCCCTGAAACCGATTTGCAGAAACAGAATGTAACCTTCTTTTAGGGTTTTAGGTTCTTTTAACTTGTGAATTCACAAATAAGGGCTTTAGAAAAAAAAAAGTGAGAAGGGAGCCAAAAGGACTAGAAACAATGGAACAAAATTGAAGGTGGCCAAAAGACTGGAATCTTCAAGGAAAAAGATGTCTGTCAAGGCAGATGAATGATGTGTGAAAGAGGAAGGAGGAGGCAGGGACTGTAGCCTAAGACTATGCAGGGCAGTAGTGTGGGTCCTATATTCTGTCTAGAACAAATAACAAAACTGCTAACTGAAAAATTAAGCTGTCATTTTTCTATTCCATGCAAAAGTGGATTTTCAATTAAAAGGTATCTTCAACAAAAAGTATCTGTGTTTTCTTGAAATAATTAAGAGTTCTGAGAAAATAGCAAGCACCCAAGTTCAAAATTTTCCCTGGATTTAGCTGAAAACGAAAAGGACAATACATTCACAGCCTTCATAATTATCGCTATAATGTATAAATAATGTGCTAATATTAGTGCTTTGGTTACTCCTGCATCAGAAAAAATTTCCTCAAGCAGTCTAGAACTACTACTGTGAGCACACTAATTACCATAATACAAATAATTAATAGATTAGTCCTTGCACCTGTCAGAGATTCAGAAAAGAAGTAGTGTCTTCAGGAACAAGCTGCAAAATTCATTCCCAGCTTTCAGAAACACAATCTTAATGCAAGTACTTTACCTGTTAAATTTTCATGAGGAAACATTACCTCAATTTAATAACATATTTCAAATGATGAATTAATTACCAACTAATTACTAATAATTCTTACTGTTGTACTTTGGGAAAAGGAGTTGAAAAAGACTCAAGCGTGCCAGAGTAAGGCACATTCCTGACATCCAAGTCATAAATGACTGCAGCACCCACTCCATTGCTCTATTCTGTTTGAACATCACATGAGATCCAGACTGGTCTTATTTATTGGCTCTTCTATTCCAGATTTTATAACACCAGAACACTCTGTATTATAAGAAATGAAGAAGGATTCTTTTACGTCCTAAAGCTGCCACACAGCTTAATGAAGCCTATAGGATAGAATCACAGCTTAGTTTCAGAGTTAGTAAATGACTGCATCTCATGCTGGAAAGCTTTGTGCGTGTGTTTTACTGGAGGGTATATCATTAAGCCTGTGTTACTCATATAAAATGTAGGTTGACAAGAATTACAGTGGAGGGGAAAAGAAAAAGTCTAGATTTATATGTACTATTTATTCTGGAATTAAAAGAATTTATAGGAAAGCACCAAACCACCTTCAATAAATAATATCAATAAGCCAATCAGTAGCATAAATAATTATAAATCATAGAATGGTTTGGATTGGAATGGATCTTAAAGATCATCTTGTTCCAACCCCACTGCCACGGGCAGGGACACCTTCCACTAGACCAGGCTGCTCAAAGCCCCATCCAGCTTGGCCTTGAACACTTCCAGGATGGAAGCACCCACAACTTCTCTAGGTTATGTGTTCCGGTGAATAGGATAAAGTATATGTATTCAGAATTATTCCATACTTTTTATTGGAAGTCTTTCCTATTCTTTTATGTTTACTTCCCCTAGGGCATAATTTATCTCTGCATTAATGTACATTATGGGTTAGCATTTTAGTTCCCAACAGGAATGTCTTTTTTAAGTGGCTCTCCCAGGCATCACCACCTTATGGTGGCATCAAAAAGCTCTCTCAGAGCACTTCATGAATCTTAATACCAAAGAATGGTTTGGCTTGGAAGGCACCTTTGCAAGAAAACTAGTCCAACACTAGTGGATTAGGAGGACACCCTACTTGAGTGGGTTTCACTTTGGTTGAAAATAAATGAGCAAGGATTTAGTGTGATGCTGCAGCCAGTCCATGGGACTGGACTACAGCCAATCTGCAGTAACGCCCCAAATAAATGTGTAGCATGAATCTAGAAACTTCAGTACTGACTGTGTCAGCCTAAAAATCTGTTTGGCCACTGACAGCTAATGCAGACCTACAAAGGAGACTCACTGCAGCAAAAATAACAAATATCATGGCTAGTAAATAAAGCTGTACCTATACAGAAGGTCCACTTCAAGTGAGTGCTTACAGTTAAGCTCTGAGAGAAATCAGTTTATTAAAATATTCCTCTTGTCATTTCTGATCTTTTTGATGAGACTGCACCTTCCAATCAATGCATATTTCTAAATTTCAGATCATCCCTCTCTTTATGTGCTCATCTGTGTTTATAGCACAGTAAGAACCGCAATTTATTTTGCCATAAATTCTATAAATTTCCAAGATGTGTGTTGTGGTAGTAAAGTGTGTCAGCCTTCTAGTCCCTTTTTAGAATGAGAAGGAGGGAATCACACTGTCAGACATTAAGAGGTCTCTCAGTTTTGTACCATATCTGGCAAATAGAAATACTGTACTGCCCTCAGTATGTCCTTACTGAGGAAGTTACTGGGAAACACAAAGGCAGAGGAGACAGAAGAGATGCTGGTGAATACAGAGCACTGAATAGGCTGGTGTCCTTTAGCTGTCTACAGTGTCTTTTACAGAAGACATTCATTCCTGAAAATGCAGAAATACAAGGAAGAGATAGTGAAGTTCAAGAGAGGCTTGATTTTATGTGATGTAGAAAATTTTTCTCATGCAAAAGCATGTATTTGATAATACAAGGATATTATGCAAGTTCTGGTAGAGCGCTCAAGATGGCAATTCAAAAAAATAAAAGCAGGTGGAGCCCCCGGCTTGCGTTTGAGCTGCCTTTCCACGAGTTTTCTGCTTGAACCCGTTTTGTGTTCCTTTCGGTTTGCTGAAGACATTGCGGCAGAGATTGCGGTATTTCTCCTTTGAAATTCAGAAGGTGCAATTGGAACAAAAGCAAAATCAGAGAGTATTTTACAGTTGTTTTGTATTTGTTTTTTCAGTGCAGAAAATTTCAGCTACAGTACTTATCTCGTATTTATCTAGACCAAATAGTTTCCATCAGCAGCAGAAGTCCTGAATTTTGGGTGCACCAAAGTTTCATCAACTAAATGTTTGTATCAGCTGATATAATTCCTAGCAGAATGCCTTATTCCCCAGATCTGGGGATTTAGTCTAGCACATGAGGTTTGCAATGGGGAAGGTAGGACACTATTCACCACTGTGTTTGCAGACAGAATGAGGTGCAGAAAAGAAATGCATGTGGGACAAGGTAAGGAATAAATACTAGGGGTAGCTTGACTGTGATGACTTTTGTTAAGGATGCTTTCTGAGAGTGATTAAGAGTATGGGTTCAGGTTTCTGTTCTCAATGGTATTCAGGCTTTTTTTGGTTTTTGTTCTTGGGGTTTGGGTTTTTACTGTGTTGTTTGGTTTGGTTAGTTTTTTAATTTTAATTGAAGATACATAGGACAAGGATTAGATCCCAAGATTTCCTTCATTGAACAGGGAGGTTAGGGTTTTATTCCTGACGTAAAGAAATACTTCTGCAAGCTACTAGTTAGTATCACTGGACAAGTTTCTGTAATAAAAAGAGTGTATTAAGTCCTCTTTCTCTGAAAGTCATGTGACTTCACTAAATTTTTGGAAGCATTGTAAGAGACATCAGGTTAAAGCACCCTTGCAATGCACATTTGTTCTTGATTACCTAAGTACTGATTGTGGTCTCTGCGGAAAACAAATTGTTTCCTTTTCATTAAAATAATAATTTTACAGGTGTGATGATAAAAGTCATAAATACATTGTGTGTCATTCCTGTAGGTAGTATTTACATTTTTATATCTATGATCTGGTAGCAGAGTTTGTAAAATTAAATGATTTTGTGCAGGGGGAGCAAGCTTACTGTTCTAAAAGTTCTTTTTTCCCTCCTTAGGAAATAGGCTGTGACCAATCTGTCTTAATATAAACCTTGGTGCTCTGAAGAGCAGGAAAGCTGGGAGAAGTACTGCATTAGGAATTTTAGGAAAATGGGAGAAGGGACAGCTATCTGGAAACAGGTAGCTGAAAGAAGTCATATACCCATCATATATATTTTTCAGAATATATTGTATGGGTCCCTTAGTTTGGCTATTTTTTATTAATTTTTTTATTAAAACTTAAAAGAAACTGTGAGGTCTCTATTCTGGACATTGCTCTGATTTAAAGAATTTGCAAAGAGCAGAACCTAGCAAAGAAAGAAAATCCAGCTGCCAGAAGCAGGCTGCGAAAGGTTTCTGAGCTCTGCAGTGGGAAAAGACAGCTTGATTGGTAGCGAAATTGAGCTTTCCAGCCTAGAGAGGCAGTTACTGTTACACTAGACTCCCATGAAAGGAAAGTTAATTTTGAATGTATCTGCTCGGTGGGTTTTTTGAGCCTGCAAAGGAAACTTCAAGCAGCAAATGGGATTGAAACAGGATTAGCTATTTTCTCTTCACCACCACCATGCTTGCACTCTCCAGCTTAGTCCGTCTCTCTTCCTGGAATATTAGTTTCTGCACAACAGTTTTCCTCCACAGAAAAAAACCACAGACTAAAACTAACAGCTGAATATCACAATAAAATAATTCAACAAAAAGTTACCTTTTTTTCAGGTTACTTTTGTGTTCTAGCTGTATTTATGAACTTGGACAACAAAACTTCACATCTGAAACCTTTAACCATCAACATACAGTAACAAATCCTACAGTCCTAGCTTGCTCAGAATATATGAAATATATCACAATAGTAAACAGATATCACAACACTGGAACAGAGAAGTCAGTATAGGCAGGATGACTTAACATAAGAATCTCTTAAAAATTATTTGAATACACTTAGTATGGAATACATATTTTCCAACTTAAGAACCTGTGGTTAAAAAGTACTGGCAGTTTTCACACAATGTTCTCTACAGTTTTGCAAACACTGTGACATGTGCACAGAAAACCCTTTAAAGGTTAATCTAAAACATATCTGTAAATGTTTAGATCACTTATTGCTGAGTTCACACTGGCTTTTACATCAGTTACCTGATGATACAGCCAAGCTGTTTGTGTATCTGCATTAAAATTAAGTACTTGTTTGGTTTTCTTAAAAACCTTGATAAATATATCAAGGAAGAACCCTTGTCCTCAAATAAGGGGACTAAAATGAAGTGGTAAAGCTGCAACAATGGCAGGGTTCTTGCTCAAGACAGATAAAGCAGCAGCATGTCAATCTCCAGGTGTCTTGCTCCTGTGCATTGCTCCCTTATGAGCATCTGGGCTGAACTGTCTTATGCCAGAGGCTGAGCAGGTTTTCAGCTAATCCCAGGACAGGCAGCAGTTTTCACAGCTGTCTCTGACCTCCCTCAGCCATAGGTGAAGTGTCTTATTATGTTAGCATGAGGGTATATACAGGAATATAGTTTAAACAGTATAATTGCTTTTGAGCCAGCTTTCTCAATTAATTCTGTGCTGCCCTGAGTTTGTGACTTTAATGTGCAGCACATCTGTGGGTCTTTGGAAACATCAAAGCATCAGTAAAAACAAGAACCCTTTAAGTTTACATCCATAAAATGGATGACCAATAATAATACATTTCATGAATATGAGTGTTTGAAAACTGAGAGTGACATTAACAGGGAACTACAATATTAATAAATATTTCTATGCTGATTCACACAAGGTCTTTTCAACTTGTGATGGAAATGCACACTGCAGTACACTTTAGTCCCTGCTAATAGCTGGCATGGCTTTCATCTTTCTGCTTGACAGACGGTGGCCTCTTTCTCTGCTTCACTTGTGGCAGAGAAATGTTGCCTGTTTTTTTATCACTTTACCTGCTTGAGAGTGGTTGATCCTATTTGCAATAAGGATCTGTCAGCACTTTAGGAGATTGTCTAGTAAACATGTAATTTTTGGAGCTTTACCCTCAGCTGCTAGTACACTGGTATCTGCTTCAGGGATTCATTCAAAAGGAGCACCCTGACAGGCTGATTGATTCCCATCTTGGTCTTCTACTTTTCACCACCTTGCCGTGTACTTTCTGCAAAAATAAGTAAGTTCCCAGTCAGTTACTTAATTAAACATCTGTATTCAACAGAACAGAATTTTACTAGTCGGTTATCCCTTCATACTGTTGGAAAGCTGGGATGTCTATCAGCAAATTAATCATAACCAAGAGTTCTGCTGGTAGACAGCCTGCAGCAGGAGTGTGAGTTTTGTTATTTCTGTGAATGGCAACTGGATATGAAAACAGTTATATTCTTTTTTCTATTTTACATGTCTGGATTGTATCAACCCTAGCAGCTTGCTGGAAACCACTTACAATTTTCAGTGAGCACTTTCAGTCAAGACCAGCAAGCAAATGTTCACCATCAGAAACTATTACCCAGCAACTATGTGGAAACCTTTGTCTCCTACCTTCTGTTCTTCATTGCAACCACTGCTTCTGTCAGACCTTGAAATTCCTTATGTCAGAAACTGGAGCCTACCATGATAATAGTGATCTCCTATCAATTTTCCACCTATCTCTATCACTTCAACTATCATGTTTGTGTGGAAGGACAGCAGAACAGAATGCTTCTACAGAATGCTGCAACAAAGGTCTGCTGCAGATCGTTTCCCAAGGCAGTAAGTGATCACCTGAGACAAGGCTTTAAAGACATCTGAACAAGTAAAAGTGTTGAGGCATTATATGAGCATAAGGTTGACCTCACATATTGGATTCCTGAGTGAATATCCTTAAAGTATTTGTGTCTGTAAGAGTCTCACTGGTTTGAAGCTTATAGTTCTCAGTTTATTTAGAGGCTACTATGAGCATAAACCAGGAAATAAATACAGCTTTCACAGAATAGGAATTTTAGGCTGTCTTTTACCTCCACCATATGCATAGTCTGTTCACAAGTTTTTAGGTACTTGCCCTCCTGGAGTTTGGAGAAAGGTTGAGAAAGGCTGGATGGAGGTGATGCACTAGGAGAGCAAACTCTCAGCATGGCAGCCCTGTTATCAGACAGGGAGAGATGGGGAGTTGGAGGGATGTCCCTTCCTACTCCTAGATTTCTTCACCTCTTTACACAGTAATACGGTACCTGAGACATCAGAGACAAATGTGGAAAGGGACAAAAAAGACAAAAAAGTCTTCTACTGTGAGAAAGCTGGGGGGGTGTTGCCCTTGAGATATCATAGACATGAACTGTCAAGAAAATCTAGACTGAAATGCCAGTAAAAGATGAGGCATTGAATGTGGGCCTCATGGAGGAGTGTGTTTGCTCTTGACAACCATGCGTGATTCCTGTTTACTGTTAGATGGACTAATGTCTGGCATCCACATCCACACAGACTTTAAACCCTTTCCTTATGCAGAGTTAGTTATCCACACCACAGCTTCTAGCTCCTCAACAGTGAGTGCTGATGGCTGGTGGAGCTCAGTGCTCTGGCAGACTCCATTGCTTTGCCCACTGGCTCTGTGTGGTGTTCTGAGTCCTGAGAACTATGTTATACTGAACCATATGCACCCAGCCACCTCCCTCATGAGGTCCAGGCCTGCATTTCTTCTCATAATTAACTTTAAAATTCTTGGGAAAAAAAAAAAGCTTGTTACATTTTTCTTGACACAGAAGAGTTGGTTTTCCACAGAAGAGGTAACGCAGCAAATATGTCCAAAAGTCCCCAATGGGATGAATGTTCATCCCTCAGTGACTACTTCATCTGCAGTTGGTTCTGAATACCAGCAAGCTGTGATGCAGGTGTGGGTTTCTGCTTATGTCCAGTATCTTAGTTAGATACACACTGATGTGGAACAGAATGGCAAACACCACCATCTTCTGCTTTAAACAAAGCCTAAGCATCTTCTAAGGCACATTGTCCCTTTCATTTACTTTCTAATACTTACTTGGCTTCCAATAATGCCTTAGGTTTCTAATTCCAAAGAAGCTAAGGCTTTTGCAGGCTCTGTTTTCACTGCCCAATAAGTAATGCACTAGTAACGTGGAAAGGATAAAACCTCGGGGTCATAAGCCATGCTAGATCTGTGCAGAGATGACATCAACACGAGTCATGTGCATGGAACAAGGCCAATAAATACTGGAGCTCTCAATGTTTGACTTCTAAGTGTTTCTATTGGCTTTTCATGGATAAGCTTAATGGTATTATCTGTGCCCTTAACAGAATATTCAACAAATAGAAAATGTATTTGATAACCCACTCTATTGAATAGCCTGTGCTGACAGCTAGGGACTCTTACTCCAGTCCTTACACTGAAATGGACCAATTTTGCCAATGTCATTTTTCACCAATTGAAGACTTTTCACCTCATTTTTATCTCAGTGACAGTCCTTCTCCAGTAACCACCATTTACACTGACGACAATCTCCTTCCACCACATGCTCCACTTGTCAACATCAGCCACTTCGTTAATATAAGAGTAGTTTCTAGGGGTTTTGCTCACAGTCTCACTCAAGTGTAACTGTATAAGATGATATGTATCTTCTTTCAAAAGCCTCATCATCTTCTTGTGCTGCTTTACTCAGCCAGTTATGGATCTAGAAATAAGAGCCACATTTCCTCTTCAAACTGTGTTTGTTTATTATTATGGATGTGTGTACTTGAGGATAGTGCAGAAGCAATGATCCTTATTTCTTTATTCCTTCTTGTTTTATCATTTTCAATTAATTTCACACAAACTAAGGATGCGTTCCTATTTAACACCTTTTTGTCTCATAATCTAGCTCTAAACCAATCCTGGAGTGGAACTTTAGTATAGGTGCTGGGAAAGAAGAAAGGGAAGCAGCATGGAAAGATGTAAATCTTCAGGTGGAGGGTCAGTGCGGGGGTCAATGGGGGGCCTCTGAGCACTGGGGGCATTTACTGGGATGAAGGTTGTCCAACTGACCACTGATATAGTCACCAACAGGGGGACCTGCTTCATATTCTGCTGATCAGTTCAGACATCCTGGCTTTCACTCATTTTACCTCTTGTATGCCAAAGAGACATTTATTTGCATTTCAGAGTCCAAGGCCAAGTGCAGAAGTTAAAGAGAAGACAAGGCAGGACGGCTTTGGGGAAGGACTAGATAGCTACACTGATACAGTACAAGAATGGGAAGCGTAAAACATGAGGATCCTGTGTTGTCAACAGAGCATTTTCAGTCATGCAGGTATACACAGACAAATCCATATGTTTGAGAAGACAAATCAAAGGCACTTACTGCTTCTGCATTTGGAGCAGATGATTGCCATAGCACACATAAGTTTGTGGCCTGACAGCTCTCTTCTCTGTGCAGACAGGTTTTGTCTCAGTGTCACTGATCCACTACACCAGAGCACTGAAGCACTTTGGTTACATTCTCATTCCAGACCTCTAGGTGAAATATTTCAGGCCATTGAAAGCCAGTGAGAATGTAAGACCAGCCCTAAAAATCAGGCTCCGCAAGAAGGTAGTGTGATCGTGTACAGGTGTGATATCCTTGTAGTGCCCATCCAGAAAGATGCTGCAGGGCCCTGTACCAGATGGAGCACCAGGCAAAGGAAAGAAAGCTTTGTATTGCATTGTTATTTTTGAAATGGGTCTCTCGTTGCCTAACAGAGAGAGGGACTCTGGTAGGTAATTCAAGATAGTAGGAAACTACACTGATGCTGGTTGTGTCAGTAAAGAAGTCTGTTATAAACTGATTGATGAGGAAACTTCAAATGAGCTGCCTGCCTTGCTGATGTGGGGAATCGCATTGCTACTTACTGGACAAGTTCCTGGAAGGACTCACTTCTCCATTACTGCTCTTAGCCCTGTCACCTTTCAGAATGTAAGATGAGATATTTAAATGAACAGTTACACATAGCTGCTCTTTGAGGAAGAAACTTGTTTTATACCAGACACCATGCAAATGTATCTTAAAACTTTTTTGATCAGTGTGCAACATGCCTTTGGTACATAATGCTGCTAAACTCAAAAGAAAGGGTACTAGCAGATCAGTAAAGAACAATTTGTCTTAGGCCGTGATACAGTTGACAATGTCACTGGACATAATGCTACGGCTTAAAAGAGGCCTCACATCTTGCCAGGGCAATGGAATAAATAAATAAGAGAGGACTTTTAAATCATACAGAATTAATAACAAACTAATATTTTTGCTTCTGTAATACTAAAGCCTCTGTTCTGAAGCAAATTTACATGACAGGACACAAAGGGCTACTGATATTGTATGTAAGGTAGCCACACACATAGAGGATCACCTTGAAAAGAGTTCTAAAGGTCACAGAAGCCATCATTCACAAAATTATATGCATCAAATTTAAAGTTTTACATGTACCAATTTTAGCTCTTTGTGTACATACATCATGATACAGTCATTAGCTAAATTTTGAAAGTTGTTCTTTCTACACAACTCTGTTTTGGTTGGTGACTTAAAAGAAGACCATTTTAATGGATTCTTTAGCCTGATGCTTCAGGTTGAGGTCCCAGACATAGTGTTCAACAAGGTGTTCAGAGCCTGTTCAATTCAGCATTATTAGTTTTTCTAGCAGGTTTTCCTGTAGTGCTTGCTCTTTATTAGCTGAAGGCTCAGTTTCCACAGGAATTGAGCACTGCATGATCTCTTTTCAGTACCTAATCAGCAGAACCTACAATCTCCAGTCTGAATTCAAGTACTCTTCAAATTATTTTCTTTTAGAACTAGGCGTCTGCAAACAGGAGTCACAAACCTAGCTTAAAAGTGAAAAATGTCAAAAAGTGTATCCAAAATACACACTTCTCTTTGAGGCTTAGATTACTCTGATCTGTACATGCTTTCATATCCATCCACTTAGTACTCACAGCTCCAAGTCCTTCTGTCTCTTTACAAGTCAGAATCCAGCCCTCCTATCACAGACATCTAACTTTTTAAGGTTTAGATATTTACTAAGTCATCCCTTTGAAAGAAAGTACATAAGCACCTAAATGAACCATTGAGAAAGAGTGGTAGGGAAGTTAGAAGGCCCTCAAAGTTAGGGAAGCCCATCTGCACCTAGTTTGGTAACAATGGGATTTCCATTTGGAGTCCTTCAAAGCCATGTTGCACACTTCACTGTCTATGCAGGGAACTAGGCTATAAGACATGAAATTATGAAATATCAGAAGGAATTGTAGGTGCCTTTAGGCATTTCCAGGACAGTGTATCAACTCTGTGGTGGGATGGGGATATCAGCAGTGAATTTAGGTGCCTAAAATGGCAGTTGTCTATTACATCTATACCCCTGTATCCCTTCATAAGTCCTTCTGTGCTATTTAGTTTCTCAGGCAACTAGAGTGCAAGGTGAGACACAAACCACGTGAAAACATGTTTGCACATGTACATGGTTTTACTTATATTTTTAACAAATAATTTGTCTTTATGAAAAACTGATGCTTAATTTGGAAAATGAATCTAAGGAAATGTACTCAGGAGAAAGTAAGATCAACTTTATATTGTTCAATTAAAGTGGTTGAACTGAGGCAGCAGGGAATTCAGAAATGCTAGAGGGGAAAACTGCAGGCTTATAGTACCATATGCTTTGTGGTACTTCAAAGGGAAAAAGAAGAAGTGGGAGTAGCTTCTATAAGACCTTATGGTCTTTTTTTTCATGAACAAGAGCATCGAAAGAACCTGAAGTTTTGTTTCCAATGAGCAGGGCGCAAAGCCCATTATTCTTTATATAGATGTTGGTTGTTTTATTTAATGCTTCATATAGTTTCTTTTGTACTTTCTATTCTCTATCATACCTACAGAACTCCATAAATCTTCCCTTTTCGGTTCAATGCATCCATGTAGCTGAGTGTTAACTTATTTAGGCCTTAACACAAAATTTGTACTGTTCTGCCAAATAACTTGTAGGTCAGAATTTTATCAACAAATCAAGAGTTACACCTTCAGTATTGTATTTCTAGTACAAACTTACATAAAATCACTAAATAATGTTATGCTGTTGAAAGAAGTTGTAAATATCAAAAGACATCTAAGGCAATAATAATTCATTAAAAGTATATGTTTATGATTTTCTTTTCGATATATTTAAAAAACTCTGATGTCTTTTCACAAGTAACATATGCCATTGTATTTTAAGGTACTCTTGTTTAAGACAAAACAGAATTAATGCAATCAAATCAATGTATTTATCTGGTAGAATAAAAACTGCAGCAAATAACAGTAACATTTTTATTTACTTTTAACATAATTACTGGAGCTAGATATAGTAAGCTAAATAGGTATCAGCAATGCAACAATTAGCATGTTGACAGTCCTGTGTCATTCTGGCTAAAAAACCCAATACTAACAATATAAACATCCCCTTAGTGATGCTCTTTCAGAAATGGATTAAATAGTCAATCAAGTTCAATGGTTCTCTGTGGTATGGAATTGTATACGGCATATCTGCCAAAAGTCATTGCTACATATTCAAAAGCATGTTATTACTTCCCTGTTAGGTCTTGAGGACAGACTAGTGTTCAGCTGGTTTTATCTAGTCCATCTTTCTATTTATATTATATTAATATCTAGATTTCCTATCGCTGTTTGTTTTTATCATCTGAAATTATGGAATGAAAGTAATCGGAATCCTTTTGAGACTCATTATTTTTAAAGTTTTCATGTTGATTTTTGTTAAGCAAAAATGGTTTGAGTAAATTCAGGACTACGTCTTTGCCTGGATGAAACAGGACTCTTCAACTGACTAAAACTGCCTTGATCTCACAACGCTGCTGTTTAATCATAAAGATAAGGAGGCATAAGTCCTCAGTTTGCTTTATCATTAGCAGAGATATCATTTAGTGAATATCATTTATCAGTTCTGCCTAAAAGTCTATTGTGCAAGCTTTGTGAAATTTCAGTCACCACTTCAGTAGGTGATAACCTACATCTTCACCATTCTGTATCTTGCTATTTAGGACAAGGTTGTCTTAAATGACAACTGGAAAGAAATCAGTGAAACTTTACTTGCTTTAAAATTACTTCCAGTGCTTTCTGTTTGGTAAGAAGGTAGAGGCATTTTCAGATTCAAATAGTCCAGGACATAAAATGACCTGCAAGCCAGTACCCCCTGTCTATCTGGGGATGCTGAGATTTTCACTATGAGGTTTGAGTGGGAAATTCCTTCCTGATTCTTAAGGGATTTTATGATATCAAAGAGAATACTCTTCAATAATTTTATTTTTTTTTTTACACGGGTAGATTATCAATATAATATTGGCTAAGGTCAATTGAAGCACCTTCACTTAAACAATGTACTTTGAGTACTGAGGAAGCCAAGCGCTGTGTGACTGCTGGTAATGCCTGCTCTTTGGTCAAGTCTGGCAGCTGAGAGAGGTATTGGGGTGTTTGGTGCAGCAGTTTGCAGGCTGGTTGGACCTGAACCTATTAAATGCATGTTCACAGTTGTGTACTTGATCTTCAGGTCAATGAGTTAAGTTCCACTGTAAGTCTCTATAATCAAATATGTGCTACTACAGCCCTGAGCCACTCAGGCACTGGAAACCCTGAAACCATCAGCTCAGTATTCCAGGAATGTGCCATCCCATAGAACACCTGTAAAGCAATCACCTTTGTGTCTTTTTCTCACATCAAACATGATTATCCCCAAAATTCTAACAATTAAACAGAAATAATTTTGTCAAGCATATTTTTCTGAACACAAGCCTGCTCTATGGAGGTACAGTAAATAATTCCTTGTCTCTGAATTGGTTTACATTTACACTTCAAAACTGTGAGGAATCAATCTGACAGAGCTATTTGATCTTTGCATGAAAATGGACTTCAAAGCTGAATGTGTATTTCTGTTCATTTTACAGCTACAGATTTCCAGCAGAAAGTGATTATGCCTCTGATTACTGATGCCTATTGTAGTAGCAGTTTCATCTGATGCTTTTTTAGAATTTAATCATTGTCTTTTGTTGACCAATACAACAGTACTGACAGCTTTGCACTACATGTGTAAGTGGCTAGTGTAATTGAAAAACAGATAAATCGACTGAATTTTTTTAATGCAGTAAAACGTGAATAGGAGAATAAAAATGTCCTCGATGTCTGGATGTGCATTGTTACTTTGAAGCTACTCCTGGCTACCACCACCGTAGGATCAGAGGAGAAGCTAACACCCACTACTTTAAATAATGATTGGATTCATTTTTCTCATTATTTCTCATTCATTCTATTTTGAGCACCACCCCACTTGATGTTATAATTAGTTCTCTGAAAAACCTTTTATGGAAGAAATTATTCCAGCTCTGGAGTATCAGCAGTATGACAACTATGTGTGTTAGGCAGAAGAAACAATTTAGTTGTTAAAATTTGCAATAGGGACCCAAGTTTAATCTGAATGTTAGTAAGAAAGACATGCATATAAGAAGTATATCCTTCCTCCTTATAAGTGAGAATATAAACTGAACGCATACAATTACAGTTATGTTAGTATGTGATTCAGTACACTGAATCTTTTGAAGCCACATGTTAATGGATACTTTGAGCAGGTTTTTTGTTTTTTAGATGATGTCAAACACAGGTATTCAGTCTCAGATATAGATACAAGTTCATCATCAAAACATAGAAGGAAAACAGTGATATTTTCTGTGAATATCTATTAAAAAGAAACTTAAGGAATTTCCCTCTGTTCATCTATAATAATTTTTAACATATTCAAGACATTTTTTTAGCAAAAAGGCTGTAAACATTCTTACAGAAAAGAGCCTTTTGTTTCTGTCCTGACTTTCATCTTTCTTGGTTTCCCTTCCACCTCTTCTTCAGTGTTTTAACTTCTGCACTATCTGTGCTCCTGATTTGCACACTACTCATCCCATGGGGAAATACTGGGTGCACTACACAGCAAAAATGCAGTTTTAACAGTCAGGGTCTAAAAGGCTTCTAACAAGCCCTCGCATGTCAAGAATGGCACCCAATCAGTGTTCACCCACCAGCAGATATTGTCTATACATGAGATTTCCATGAGACCTACAGTAGATAAAATCCTCCAAGAAGGGTTGTCCCTTCTTTACGAATTCCCTTGCAGGAAGGTTTATATGCATTGGACAGAAAGACAGTTCAGAGTATGATCTCTCAAACCCTGATCCAGGAACAGAACCTGGTCTTGAATGCAGCTCATACAGAGACAAAACCAGAGAGGGTCCAGTATACTCAGTGGTTTCAGTAGCAGTGCTCCAATACTCAGTAAGACCGAAAGAAATTTTGAGCTCTTACAGTTGTCTGTTGGTAAAATAATTTAAAGAATCATGGCATTAGTAACCAGATGACTTGGTGGTATGGCATGACTTCTAGCTTTCCTCCTCTCTTGATGCCCCTCACTTCTTCAAATTGAGTTTTCAACCAACTTTCCCTTCCAACAACTGCATGTTCCCAGAAAATACTGCAGAACATGGAAGTCATTCAGAATGCTGGACAATATGGGCCAGGTTGCCCTTTGCTAAATAAAAATGGGGTACCACATTTATTTCAGCTTTTCCATTTGTCCTGACAATGTTTTTTCCAGTGGAAAGAATTCAGGTGTTCCTCATTATCCTTCTGTGCCATTCTAGCAAATAAAAACATGAAATAAAATTAAGTCCTTTTCATTGGACAGTGTTTTAATGACTGAAAGAGTATAAAGTCAATATTAGTATTCATGTCACACTCAATTATCTCCCTACCATGTCCCCCATTTGCTTTTCCATGTGTTGGTTCATCACACAATGCTAATTAGGTCACTTCAAATGGACCATAATTGACAATGGCATTTTTGCAGGTTTATATTTTCACACAGAAAATCTGAGAATAAATTAATGACCAGCAATTCTGACAATTACGGTCAATTAAATTTGTCAACATCACGATTGACAAAATTAATCTATATTTAATATTGAAACCTTGACATTAAGAATGCAGTCTTGGCAAGTAAACAGATTTAAGTGACAAATATGTAATACTGTATCAAAATTATTCACTCAAATGATATGTGCTTAAATATCAGTATCTTTTAGATCCAATACTCTGCCAATAGACAACTAGCAAAAAATGTTACTGATGCTCACATACACACGTGGAAAAAAATATTGTCTAATTAATGACCACACCATTGTCTGGGCTTTAGTGGAATGTACAGAAAATTGGGTACTGAAAACCTAGTATTGGGTTCATGCAGTGTTTTGGCTGCATGAATACTTCATCTAAAACTTTATTTAATATAACAAAGATCTCTATACCATGCCTCAACTGGCTGGAAGTTTTTAAAGGCAAACTGCAAGATACCTTGGCAATCTATGGACAATGCTTAACTTTAATCTTACACTATTGGGTCCATGCACCAGAGCTACAGATTCTGTTCACTATTCTGTGCAAGCTAGGTGCACTGGTAGTAATCTTCCCCTCAGGCTGTGTACACCTTGTAGTCATAATAAAAAAAACCTTCAAAATTAAATAAAGAAATAATTAAATGCAAAATTAATTAAATCAGAATTAAAACATCAGAACAAAGATGACCATAGAAAAATAAATTAAAACACAGTGCAGTCAACAGCGTTTCTGGTATATGCATGAAACAAGCAAACACATTACAAAGGTTTCCTTACCAAGAAGCCTTGGAGAGCAGATTGTACCAAAGCAAAACTGGGTAAGACTGGCAACAGTTTTCCACTGCTGAATCTGGAAATAAAAGGAAAAGAAAATTAACGGAACTTCATTTCAGAAAAAAAAAAAAAAAAAGAAGAAAAGAAAAGAAAACTGCAATTTCAAATTCTGTTTATTGTTGCTACCTTTTGCTTGACTACATTTTGCCCTGGGGATATACACAGGTCAAATAGTTGCATTAATGCTTCAGACAGGCTTCTTGAAATTAATCCCCCACACTTTGCAACACCCAGGGAGACTTCTGTCTTCTGTGGTCATTTGGAAGTCATTAGTCAAGCTAAACAGCCATGAAAAGCATTGATGGGACAGGATAGTAAAGCAGACACAAAAAAATATCCTTATTATTCAGGATATATTAACTGTGTGTTTAACATGGAGCTAGTGTTATATCAACTGTAAAGCAAGATGGCTTGACAGACATTGATATAGTTGGAACTGTATTATCATAGTCAAATGCAAATTGAGGATAATAGCTGGCAAATCTGAGAATAGACTTCATTAGCTTTCCAGGCATGTGCTTGTATGTGAACAGCATATTCCCATATTCATTTTAACTTAAAGTAGCTAGATTGGCTAAAAAAAATTAACAATTCATTACAGCACTGAGTTTCCTGATTGAACTATGGGGCCTAAGACACTATTTTCACAACTTACATCTGCCAGGAAAGTAAAATCAAATTTAATTGGAATTTAGAATAAAAAGATGCACATGTCCTGTACACTTCTTGCATTTTTCAAAATATAAGACAGTATGTAATGACATGATGTCTGAGCAAAAGCTAATATTTATGGTGCTTTGCAGGAATTACTTTTATCTTTATCTAAACCATTGGACTGGATGGAGAATGCTGGCATGTGTCAGGGATAAAACTAAGTCCTTAATTTTTTATTAGTAGTATTATTAGAGTGCTTAAGAAGTTCAGAAAGAAAGTGTTCTAAATGAGGTAGTTTTATATTAAAGCAGAAACATGATCATTTAAAAGCAAATATAAAGTCACTTTAAAAATTAGTAACTGAGTAGAAAGGTGGGAGAGAAAGCAAAAGGACGCAACTTAAAATCCATCATAGGCAAAGAACTATCCAAGAAAATGCCAGATTTTCAGAAGAGTTCCACCTGCAGAACCCTACATTTGGTTTGCAACAAAGCAATCAAAATTCTTGGGGCTTGAACACTTCCAACAGTCTGTTTCCTTCAGTCAGGTATTTCCTCTTGCCTGTTCTGATTATGTTAGAGCAAACAGAGCAGGGAAGCCTTCTGCCTACGATCGGCATTGCTGTTTCTGTCAAAGCAATGGTGATAGCAGCATGATGTCAGCTTATTACCCAGAGCAAATGCATGGTGAGCACAATCACTACAAAGCAGGAAGAGAAATAATATAAAAGGCTCTTTGGTCACTGACAATATATGTGTCCTCTACAACACTACCAAAATAAGACAAAACTTCTGTACGTAAAGGCTGTAAATCTTGCATTTCTTCAAAGAAAAAAAGCAAGGAACCAAAACACGGTTCAATGAAGTAGAGACTGTCTCCAGAATGATGGAGGCTTGTCTGAGTCTCCAAAAACACCTCAGTTGATTCTTCCCACATGCAATCCTACACATTCCCTGACTGTAACCTTATATGTCTTTGTCACTTTCCTTAGATCCAACCACACCACTCCTGGAAAGAACCACCTCTGCCTATCTGTTGCCATAATTCATACAGTAGGAAACAGGAGCAGGCTGTTTAAAATTGCTGATAGAAGAAGTAGGCCTCAGAGGCTGGCATTCAGAAGCCAGCTAGGCAGGCTAGCTTAGAAACTTACTGCTTCCAGAGAATAACAAAAACCTTCAGATGAGTGTTTTTATTACTCAAAATTTTCAGTATAATAAGACAGTGTTTATTTAAGTTGTCCTTTCTTTGTCATCATATTGGAAACAATCCCTTTCATTCTTGTGACCTGGCTTTTAAAATGTTTTTTTGTCACTCAGAGATCAATGTATAAAGAAAAAATATCAAATTTACATCCTTATTCATTTTAGGCTCTTTATTGCAAATGTTATATACTCTAATTAATAAATGTCATATATGTCATTCCAGACATGTAAATAGCAGGTTGTGTCAAGTCCCAAGATAAAAAAAACACAATCACATCAACTATAAAAATCATCTCACAACTGTTTTATGTGGGTCCTGTGTGAGTGACAGGACTCTCAAGAAAGCAGAGCAGAAGTCTAATCATTCAAAAAGTAGCTGTTAGTTTGCTGTTTGGAAAATAATAAAGAGAATGCAACTGATTTAAAATATCTGAACTGTTTACATCTTGTACACTGCTCTTAAAAGATACTATCAAACATCAGTAGAATATCATTCTTTATCAAATTTTAAGAAAAAAATCTTTTTCCTTGCCAAATGTAATCTTTGACCATCAAAGAGTACAGGTGAATATTTTTGAATATTGACTTTAATAAGATTTGTTTATTTAGCAAAGACTGTGGGAGGAGTTAGCTAAATATTGTATATTATATAAATACTTGTAAATTATTATAAATAATTATATATTTGTCATTATAAAATATTAGTAAAAATTACACATACTATATAAATAAAATACTATTAAATAGATGTCAGAGAAGACTAACAGAGGTAGCTCTCTTAACAGCAAGAACTTATATACCATTAATAAAATACTGGACTGAAGAAATTTGTGCCTTGAATGTCAGAATGGCTGAAGTGAAGACCCAAGAGATTCATTTGGAACACGACTGAATTCCTACATGATCATCTAGATACCATAAATCATCTAGATACAGTAAAATAATGCAAGCATGACAAGACCTGTCTTCTGCAGCACCTTTAGGGAAGTCTTTTTTGTTTTCAAAAGGAAACGCTGGAACCGGAGTTTCAGTGAAGTTAAATTATTCCTGGTAGTGATGCTGCTGCTGCTGCATTTGGGTATGGAATTGGATGAAAACTGTTCTGTTCCAGATATGCTCAGCCTTTAACATTGACATACATAGTTTGGCTTTGCAACCAGTTTTGCTCAGCTGAATCAGTGTGAGTTTTTTGACAAAGGTCTTTTTATATTTCCTGGAGAGTGTTCCAGCCCCACCTTCTAGAAGAAATCAACACTGATAACAATTAACTGAAAAGGACATTGTGCAAATCAGTTTATTTATGCTTGTAAGATGATTTTAAAACCTCAAATGGATGCTTCAATCAAAGTAAAAAGAACATATCACTGCTTACATCTAAACTTATAAGGAAATAATTTGGATGCTATTCAAGAACATGCATTATTTAATTTTTTAATCAAACAATGCAGATGAAGAACCTCACTGATCATAGCATGAAAAATGTAATACCTGTCCTTAGGGATGAGGAGGAAGCTTTGAAGTTGTCACAATTATACAAAACACTCTTCACTACCTCTGGAAAGTTGCACAAAAGATAAGGCTGAATATGCTTTCATATAGATAATGTTTCTTCTGATAGAAATGAGCACTTTGTAGATGGTGTCAATAAGGTATAAATACAGCCTCTGGAGTCACACAAACAGGAGAAAATTACAGATACCTGAGACCTCCAGGGAACTGTCTACATCCAGTATTTGTACAGCATAGTTGATGCACTGCAGACATCTTTTCTCCAAGGAGTCATTTTCTTTTGCTGTTTCAAGCAGCACCAAGCATGCAGCAATTCTCTATTACTCCCACTTGGCTGGAATGAAAAGGAACTCCCACAGCCCACCCCCATGTTTTTTAACTGCCCCCACCAGCTGAACTTGTCTTTTTATGGCTTTCTAGTGATCCTATCAGGATGGGAGCAAGAAATGAGAAACAGATTTAACCTGTGAGAGGACCTGTGAGAAGCAAACATAAACTACCAGCCCACAGAGCCCAAGGGTGACTCCAGATGCTGTCTTTGTAAACTGTACTTTCTACCTCAGGCACTGGATCTGTGTTAACAGGAAGAAAAATTTCCTCTATGATGGACTAATGAGTCATTTGCATGGTTAAGATATGGTTTTGGAAGAACAATGTCAATGAGACATACCTGCAGAAGACCTGCTTTCCCCAAGGATCCCACTCTGTCCTTTGTTAAACATGCTGTTTCTGGCCCAGTTTGGGAGGGAGGGTGTTTGTGTATTTTCATGAGTTTCTTTATTTTTATTTCATGAGGTTTTTATGAGGTGTTAAAGGTGTTGTGGGTTAACCTTAGTCAGCAGCTCAGCTGCACAAAGTGAGATGGGGGAGAGAATCAGAAGGGTAAAAAGGAGACAGAGAAAACCCATGGTCTGAGATACAGAGAGTTTAATACAGAAAACAAAACCTGGCCATGCAAGCAAAATGAGGAATTCATTTGCTACTTCCCATTGGCAGGCAGGTGTTCAGCCATCTCCAGGAAAGCTGGGCTCTATCACACATAATGGTTAGACAAACATCATAACTCTGAGTGTGTCCCCACTTCCTAATTTCCCCGGCTTTTTATTGCCAAGCATGATGTCATATCGTCTGGGCTATCCTTTTGGTCAGCTGGGGTCAGCTGTCTACACTGTGTTCCCTCCCAACTTCTTGTGCACCCCCAGCCTACTCGCTGGCAGGGCAGACTGAGAAAGAGAAAAGGCTTTGACCTTTTCACTGCTTCTAACAGTGATGACACCCCATGGTCAGAGTTCCTACCAAGGGTTGGTGTNGAGTCTGTTATAGGTCTAAGGGGCTACCCTGACGCTATCATTTTAGCATCAAGTGATGCCACCTGGATAAGCAGTAAAGTGGTTTTGTGGCAGCATTAGGAAAGTCTCCCTCAAATACCCATGCTATACTTGGTCAGCAGATAGAGTCAGCACCCTCATGGCAATATGCCCTTCCCTCCTTCTCTAGCTGAAATACCTAAAACAGTGAAGGAGAGCACAGTTTCTCACCCTTGTTCTTTAATCCAAAGTCTCTGATGTGTCGATCCACTGCATTCAGAAAATTTCTCAAAATAACAAAGACCAAATGATCTGACCAAGAACTGTTCTAGAGACTTATTTCCTCCATTAAGAATTTAAAATATTTCTTTATAGTGTGTTGCATTCCTTTTAGCTTGCATCAGTGCTACTGAAATCATAGAGGTTTCCTGAATAGCCCAAAGGAGGAAAAGCCCCTTTCTATATCTGTGCTTTTTGAAAGCTAAATTTAGCTGGGACACCAGGACATAGTTTCAACTCTGGCCCTGAATTTTCTTTAATTATGTTTGTGGCTGTTTGGTTTTCACAGCAGATAAAAACAGGAAAGCAATAAACTACTAATAAACTAAATGGGGAGATAATGGTATCTCCCTGGAAAATGTAAATATACACTCTGTAAATTTTATTTTTAAATGAAGATGTCTTACTTATTATGTTAGTAGGTCTGATAGTTGCCAATTGTATTATGACGTTATGGCCACTACAAATGTGCAGTTTAATTATAGCTCACAACTTCTATTTACACACAAATGTGATTGATTACTCTAAAGTTCAATACGTGGCAGTTCATTTAAGAAAAAAAAAAAGTAATAGAATCAGTAAAAATGGAAAGCATGGAGAAAAAGAAAAAGCAACAGAAATTGAATATTCATTTAGCTATTTTCCTAAACTCATTGCAAAATCATTCAAATAATCTAAAAGCATTCAGAAATGAGGTCAGCTTCTGGCAGATCATGTGCTTCCGACTTTACTGAACCACTGTTCTGTGATCAGCTCCGTATGTGTCATCCTTCTGCTGTGTAATTTTGTTTTCAAAGTCTAAAGATATCATTAAAGTGACATGTCTGCAGCCCAGTATAAAAGGCTGAGCACTTTTCAGTTAAGAAAAAAAAATAAAAGTCACAAATTTGTTAACCATTAAAGACACACAGAACATAATTACTTTGTGATTACTGCTTAATCATCGGAAACATCCTGCTTGTTCCTTGAGAGAAGAAAGCTTCCAACAAGACAAGAAAAATATTATTGCAGACATAAGGCTGCAGATTTCCCTAAAGCTTACCAACAGCCCTCACTTTTCTAATTTTTTTAATAGCTTCCTCATTCAATCACCTTGCCTCAATTTCCCAAGAGAAGGCAAGGTCTAAAACAGTAGCTTTCATACCATTGCCTTAAAGCAACAGCAAGAAGCACTTAAGCTAAATATTTAGGCCAAGAATTCTTGCTCTGTGATAGAAATCTATGAATCATTTGATGCAAAGCCAGCATTACTTGGATGTTTAAAGGAGCTACATAGAAGAGGAAGGTCATGAAAGTAACTTGAGTTTGCAGCCTGAATTACCCTAAACTAAGTTTGTCAGCACACAGAGGCGCTTCTTTTTTTTATTCTCTTCCGTATTTTTGAATGTAAAGTACTTAAGCACTTTTAAAATAATAGAGTGAAAATATTTCTGAAAATAAATAGCTTCCAAAATTTTATTAGTCATCAAGACTAATAAGCAGATGTTCTTAAAGCAACAGCAGGAAAATGAACTATTTTAGAAATACAGGGTTCAGGTTATTCAAACAATACTACACTCTTATAAATTTTGAATTTAGTTTCATCTTTGCAAATCACCGAAAAATAACTGAATTCTTATAGCAGCAATGTAGAAACTAAGACATCCTTGACACTGGTTTTGATACTATCTTCAAAGAGCCTATTGGAATCAACAAATTCAAATTTAAGACTTGCAGTCAAAATGTTGTATCCAGATTTAACTATCTAGGGGAATGTGATAAATAAAGATCATCGAGATGTCAGTCAGGAGACAATTTCATCCTTGCCTATAATTTGAATAGGAAAAGCACTTTGAGATTTTCATGTCTTTTGTGACTATTTTGAGTCAGTTTAGAATTTATTTACTTGCTTCTGTAAGACTGAATACTTGAGAGCCTAGAGAACACAATATTATAATGAAACACATTTTGAAAACCAGAGGTTTCCTGTCACCTGCAAACTGCAATTTAGATATTATCTAAATTCCACACTAGCAATTTCTTTATTGCTTGTGGTTATACCACAAGGTTGAATCAATAATGGATCACTTATCTACAGCATCTTTTTATAGCACTTACAATGGGGTTTGTACCACCTACACTTGAGATAAGCTCTACACTTTTTTTGTAGACCATACACAACATAAATCCCTTTGATCTGTCGAATACTTTAAAAAAAACATTTAAAATATTTCATTTGCTATTATTAAGTGACTCTTAATTTTTCATGAAGACACAGAAAATACCACTGAATTAGAATTAGTAAAACAAACTCCATAAACACAAATCTTACAAGGTCAACACAGACCTAGCTCTTATCGTAGGTGGCAGTTTTCACTCATTCCAACTTTATAGGAATTTCTTTGCTTTACACTTTTGAAGAAACTGTCTTCATCTTCCAGTTTAGGGTCAGCTTCCTCAGGTGTACTAAGGGTTGTTCTGTGACAAAGAGCTGCAAAACCTTCTATCAAATCTTTGCATCAGATCCCAATAGCCCAGCCACGTATGAGTTGTTCCACCATGTGAGCTAGTGTTCATAAGTATTTTAGCTTTCCCATCAGTCACAATTACCAGCTCATCAAGTTATAATTCACCTCAGTATAATTCTTACCAAGGAATTATCCAAGGCCTCTCTTTTAAACAATAACACAAGATATACTGAAACTTCCCATGTCCTCTCTGATTCCGTGGTTACACAATAAATTTGAACGATTACATTAGGAAATGTTTTCTGGTTTATGTGTACCTGCAATGTTCATTGCATTCAGAGATAAGTTTATATGCATTTGACCTCTACCATTTAATCCAGTGTATAAAGCAATGAGGGCAACTGCACTGCAGCTAGGTCTATTTCTTTCCATTTACTACAGCAGTGGCCTGGCTTTGATTTAGACAACTAATTTTCATGTATCTCAACTTAGGTAAAGCAAACTCATTTTATATTAAGTGGTCCCTATAAAGACCAAAATCAAATACTTAAATTTTAAAAATACAAAAAAAAAGTCAATGTATTCATTTCAAGGTTGCAGAGTAATGTATTATTAATAAAGTAAAATTCTAATATATAACATGTGAGTAAATGTAAGGACATGGCAGAAAGACTAATATATGGTAACCTGGCACTAAAATAATAGTGCCAATGAACTTGATTGCAAAATAGGAAATGATACAGGAATTCATCATATGTGTCGAAACAGAAAGCATCAAGTCATACAGCATTTCTTTTGTGTTTAAAGGGAATTTCAGTCCCATGTTGTGGATATACTCACAAATTATGTCAAAAAGGGGGTACTTCTGAGGTGACAGTGTTTACTGAACAACCAAGTTGTTTAGGGCAGTAAAGGAGAGTATTGACTGTGCAGATGTTATGATAGAGTGACTAGAATATAAAATGACAGGGAAAGTTCAGTGTAGATGAAGAAGAACCTGAGGAAAAAAAAATCCAGAAAATCTTTATTTACACAGGAGTGAAATTTGAGCTGACAAACACATCTTAAAATGAACAAAAAACCATGGTTTATAACAGATAGCTCTGTGAAAAAAAGAAATGCTAAATGCTGAGTAGAAATAAATTTTTAAAAAAAAAAATCTGAAAATTCAAGTTATTACGAAGGATTAGAAAACAGAGACATTATTATACCACTGTGTAAATTAATGGTTCCCATCATGAATGCATTCAGTGCTGGTGGCTCAGGTGGAAAAAGAGTGTAGAAGCATTGGTAAACATACAGAAAAGAGGATCAAAATTATACATGGATAGAAAGAGGACAAGCAAGTAAATATAACAGCTTCTCTATGAGGACCAACTGGACTAGAGCTCCCCAGCTTTGAAAAGAGGAAACAAAAAGGGAAATTACTAAAGTCTAAAAAATTATGAGCCATCCAAGTGAATAGGAGGAAGGGGGTTTAGTCTCTTTCAGTACAAGAACATCATATGAATGTGTAGCTAGCAGATTTAAAACAAAACAAAAATGGATGTGATCTTTACACAAGGAACTCTTAAGCAATGGAAATCCTTGCTTCAAGACATTGAAATTTAGAAAAATAAAAATCAGTTGATTAATAAAATTCATTTAGAGCTATTAATACAATTTATTCTGAAGTGTTATTTCTGTGTTTCCAGTATTCTCTGAACTACAAAACACTGAAAAATGAAGAATACTGTAGGACAATATTGCTGCACCCTTTTTCTTATTCTCTTGGATACAAACAATACAACTGATAAAAAGAAAAAAAAAAGTACATGGATCTTTGCTCTCATCAAATGTAGAAATTCTATGCTTTGAAATTCAAACAGGTTGAGATATTATTGTGAATTGGCAGATCAAACAGTAAGTTGTTTTGGGGCCCCACTGCTTTGCACAAGGAAGATTTAAAGCTTCAGGAGTTCAGCAATTGGTAAAGCATCTCCTTGACCATCCTGGAGCCATCCAACACTATCAGGTGTTCAGAGCTCAATTTACTGTCTTCATGGAAAGCTGAGACTAAAGTATTAAACTAGCATCAGACATTGAAGCCTGCAAACATTCTCATGTAGTTCCCCATAGCCTGAGCCCTGGAGAAGGCATGCAGACACTTCTGGACCCTCTGAAATCTGTGGTTTCTCTTCACGTTCTGCAAATACAGTAAATCAAAATAATCCAGCCTTGTGATGACAGATACTGCCATATCTGAATTAGAGAAGGCATAAGGTTTCCTAGCTTGAAGTCAGAAAAATAATAAATAAATAAATAAATAAGAGGGTTTTCAACTGCTCCCTGAACCTGACAGAACAATTTGGGAGAAGTAACACCTTATATTTACAATCTTCTCACAATACCCTCTGTTGGTTACTCTCATAACCAGGACACCAACTAGAAAAACATAATTGCTGTTATGTTCTTGTGGAGAATTTGGCCATTTTTGTTTGGTCGTATTTAGCAAATACCAAACAGATTTCACAGAAGTCTGATAATCAGTGCATTTAAGAAGAAAACAATAAAAAAAGCTGATGACTAAGGCACAATTTATTCTTCAAATCATCTTATTAAGCATGCTTATTAACCAGCATAGCTTTGATCCTTTTCAGTCCAGCTGAGACAGATGTTTTCTGTTCAAGAGTTGCTTTCTTACAGATACAATGTCCTCATGCCAGTGGCAGCAGTTGCAGTAGTGAAGAATGAATTTTACAGCTTATCTGCTGCAGCTGGTAATGAGATTATGGTTCTGGATTTTTCTGAGATGGTGAAAAGAAGACAGAGTAATAAAATTCTCTACAGAAGTCTGCAGGTAGGGATGTGCAGCAAGAAGATACAGGGGCGTACAGCTGCCCCCTGATCACCTGGTCTCACTAGATCCTTAGCAGGGCAGAAATTATCTCTCAGTCAAAGCTAAGACATGGGCAAGGAGTTCTGCAGCTAGACTTTTAACAGAAGCTACCAATGGCATCCCCACCACAACCCAACTCAGTGTCCTAATAAGCCAGTTCTAATTACGAGGTATTACATCTTCTCTGTGAAATAAAAGAATATGTTTTCCTCTTATTTGTTGTAATTTACTATAGATTTATTTACATTTAAATAACATTAATTAGGAACGCTTCTTTCATTGGATCTGAGAGCTTCAGTTTTTTATAGATGCATTTACAATCCAAGTTGTTTAGGAATCCCCATGTGACATGGAATTAGCTGATCTGTCAAGACGGGGTGGGGGTTAAATATATGTTATATATTTCACAAAAGTTTTTCAGGTGTGCAACAGGAGTTTCAGCATTTAAAAGAAAAAAAGAAAGAGAGAGAGAGAGAAAAAAAAGCTACACGTGTGCCTAATAGTTAGCTGATGAAAACCACAGAACTCCACAGATCAGTTAAAAACTCTAAAAAAAGAAAAAATATTCATTGTCTTGGTCTCAGACTTGTATTCTTGTCAGAAATTATTTTTAAATTAGCCATTCTGTATTGAAACAAATGACAAACCATTGGTTGGAAGAGGGTTGCTTTGTTTTTTAAAGCAGAGTCCTTATCTCCTTCTATTCCAAGTTATAGTCAAACAAGTTAGGGTTCCTTAGACATTTACTTTCCTGCTGAACCACATTTTACCAAATGAACCTTTCTTAGAGAGCAGTCATGTATAAGCTGGAGGCCCATCTACATTTTGCTTCAAAGATTTCTTTTTTTAAATTAGGACAGAAACAATCAGGAGCTGCATTATCAACCTGAGATAAGTTTCACAGAGTTCTTGTTCTCCAGGGACTTCTTTAGGCACTTCACTCTTGTTTCATCCATTTGCCCCATATAGCTCAAGTTTATTCATATTCAAGGCCTACAACTCAGAGTCTTTTGTAGGTGTTCTGGGTAGGCTTCATAAGGAATTTTAGCAAAATAGAGCATGGGGGGTGTAGATCACAGTACCCATAAACAGATGCCGACTTTAGGAAGACCTCTGTACTGACAAAGTTGAAGAGAAGAAGGGGTTATTTACATGTGAAATACTGTTCTGTAAATCTTTATATAGATAAATGTGGGAACTGAGAGTTGTTTTGATTTTTGCATGAGCACCAAGTGTTCAGAAAGGCACCTGAAAGACAGCAGATAAACTGAAATGTGTAAATGGCTGGCTGATTGACCTCTGCAGAATTATGGGAATTGTAATGAAGCAACAAACTGATAAATCTGGTTGGTTTGAAAACTGAAGTAATTAATCTACAGATTAAGTATCATTATCTGTTGTTTGCTCTTGATAACAGATTACCCAGGAAAACAGCATTGTGCTATGTTACGTACGTTTAAAAAGCCAGACACTAATAACTAAGAGATCAATTTACCTAGATGATATTTCACAAAACATTTCTTAGAACATTTACACCTCTGATTCAGTGTGTAAAAGACCCTAAATAACCTTTGCAAGTGTTTTTAAACACATTGTTTGTACAAGGTCTAAATTTCTATGAGATTTTTAATTGAAAATTATTACAATTATTCAGTAATGTCAATGACAGACCTGTAAACATATATCCTTACTGTCATGGTTTAGGATCAGGGCAGACCCTTAAACTCTATCTAAGCTACCTGAATGCTATTTTAAATATTCTATCTCATTTTTATTTCATAGGCTTGACTTTTCTTGTACTATAATGGCCTCTCTTCAGACAACAGCAATCATTTCCTTTTTTTCTGAGTGGGTTTCAAATGTCAGGTAACATTTGCTGTAAGACATTTTTGTTAAAAGCACATTTGCAGTAATTATTTGAAAATATATAGATATTTCATGACCACTTCTAATTTCCTGACCTTCTGAGCATCCAAATGTGTAATTTACGCATTTATCATTGGAAATGAATATTTTAGAGACAATGAATCAATATACCAAAAAAACCCAGCATATGATGTTATAATTGTTACGTGTCTGCATGTACTGTCTTGATACATCTTGCTATCATTACTTGTCACTGAAATATGCTTAAGGGACAACATTTTTATTTTATTTCCTGATTAGGGTAATTCAACAAAAACTTTTCCATTTCACTCTGATATAAATTCATTGGGATAAGATGTAAGCCTATAAATAGATCTTCTTTGAAATCACTGAAAGATGGTTTAAACTGTAATATTTCTCTTTTATAGAATTCTGTAGAAAGAATACTCTGAAAATAATGGGAAAATGACAGACCTCCTGTACATACATACACTAGAAGATGTCATTTGATCACCTACCCTCAGACACTTTGCAATGGCAAGCTGGGCCAACCAAATAGGTTAACCAAATGAAAAACAGAAAACATATTTTATTTTATAATTATATTATTTAAATAAACTATTTTTATTATTATTTCAAGAAAGTTGTAGAAATATTTATTAAAAATCAGTGTAGTAAGACTACTTTTGATATATATTGATAGAAAACCAAACACTTACTGCCTGGAAAGTATTTATTTGAATAAATATCTGTAAGTAAATAAGAAAGATTATACATCAAACTAACCACTACAGAAATGTATGCATACTTGTGTGTGATAAAGATCTTTTCAGTTGCTGTTTTAAGTAACTATAACAGTTTCAACAGTCTTTGTCTTAGACTTTTTAATACCTTCAGAAATCTAATATATCCTAAATTTCTTCAGTCAAATATTTTTTAAAATACACTTTCATTTAATACTGAAATATATGTCAATTAATTTTCCTCAGTCATGCTAAGTATAAAGCTCCACTTTTCATCCAGATTTCACTTTTTTAATATAATCAGCTAAACAGCGTTTGTAATTAAAACACAACAACACACTCTCAAGAATAATGGAATACTACTAATAAGAATCTTCACATAACATTTTATAATACTTACAAAATGCAAAAAATATTGATAATTCACATAGCTACAGCATGGAATTATAAACCAATATACCTTTTTTCTTAACCAGTCTGGAAAGAAATACATTGAGTTTTTATTTAGATATGGAAATCAATTAATGATCCAATATGATTACATTTTTTAGTTACAAAATGACACAACTGTCAGAATAGAGTGTAACACAATGTTGTAGAGGGAAAATCTATGCTTTTTTTTTTTTNTTGATCACCTACCCTCAGACACTTTGCAATGGCAAGCTGGGCCAACCAAATAGGTTAACCAAATGAAAAACAGAAAACATATTTTATTTTATAATTATATTATTTAAATAAACTATTTTTATTATTATTTCAAGAAAGTTGTAGAAATATTTATAAAAAATCAGTGTAGTAAGACTACTTTTGATATATATTGATAGAAAACCAAACACTTACTGCCTGGAAAGTATTTATTTGAATAAATATCTGTAAGTAAATAAGAAAGATTATACATCAAACTAACCACTACAGAAATGTATGCATACTTGTGTGTGATAAAGATCTTTTCAGTTGCTGTTTTAAGTAACTATAACAGTTTCAACAGTCTTTGTCTTAGACTTTTTAATACCTTCAGAAATCTAATATATCCTAAATTTCTTCAGTCAAATATTTTTTAAAATACACTTTCATTTAATACTGAAATATATGTCAATTAATTTTCCTCAGTCATGCTAAGTATAAAGCTCCACTTTTCATCCAGATTTCACTTTTTTAATATAATCAGCTAAACAGCGTTTGTAATTAAAACACAACAACACACTCTCAAGAATAATGGAATACTACTAATAAGAATCTTCACATAACATTTTATAATACTTACAAAATGCAAAAAATATTGATAATTCACATAGCTACAGCATGGAATTATAAACCAATATACCTTTTTTCTTAACCAGTCTGGAAAGAAATACATTGAGTTTTTATTTAGATATGGAAATCAATTAATGATCCAATATGATTACATTTTTTAGTTACAAAATGACACAACTGTCAGAATAGAGTGTAACACAATGTTGTAGAGGGAAAATCTATGCTTTTTTTTTTTTTTTCGATACAATGTAAACTATACTTACCTTAGGAGATAAATAGGCATATTGGAAAATATTTTATGAACTAAATATTATATTTAAATGACATATCTCTAGTTGCATAAGTACAACCTGATATTTGGAAAAATAAATAATTCAAAACAGTTTCCATTTGAAAACATTGATTATTACCCAGTCTATTATTTTCTGTTCAATCATGACCAAAAAAATGTCCTTATCTCCACATCTCTTTTTGTAAAGAACAAAACACAGTACCTAAACTAGTATTTTGTAAAGGAACAAACAGTTGTATTAATTTAGCTTTTACTGAGTCCTTATCCTTAGCTTACCTTAGAAATGAGTTCTCCAGCATACATTCTTCTTGGATGTCTTTGCAGCACATTTTTACTCTGCAAGATCATACATACATATGCTTTGGCTTTATGTATATCATTCAAATGGAAATATGTTACGTTAAATAGCCTCAGCACCACAGTGTAAGAAAATTGTGGGTGGTATTGTGGATACCACATTCTTCAAGAGCTTCATAAAGCATAAGTTATTAAGTAACCACTGTCTTGAACCCAAATTCGGTTAAATAAAGATGAAAGCTCATCAAAAAGTTGAAATGATACCCTAACAAATTGACAAAATTAATATATTATTGTAAGTCATGAATAGTTTAACCACAAAATTAGATGGGCAGATATGCTGTTGTTTTCTCTTTAATCAAATTAAAGTCTCTGTATTGTAGGCATAGATGTGTAATCATAGTTCCATAAATAATTATTTAAATTATAATCTAAACATTCAACTACTGTTAATAATTAAAATATATTCACTGATGTTGTGCTATAGTGTAAAAGAAAAAAAATGCAAATGCTGCCACAGGTAATTATTAGTGGCTTAGCTGTCAGTTAGTCAAATCAGTTAAAAGACCAATTACTCTGACGATACACAGGTTGAAAGGCTGGTTAAAGTAGAGTTCATTGTTAACATTAGGTCATGTTTGGTGAGTTCTGATTCTGCCTGAGTTTTTTGCCCTGTGAATTATTATAATGAGGATATTTTGCATTTGAATTCACACACAGTAACTTGTTCTCAACTTTAATCTCTTAATCTTGCTTAAATCCTAAAAAAATGCACAGCACACTTTCCATAATGCAAGTTCTGCTTTACATTTCTTATTACAAAAGCAAGTTTAAATAAAGATAACAACACAAACATTTCTTGCAAACTTCCTTTACTTTCACACACTTCTATAGAGAGATGAGTAAGTCATTTAAGAAATTCTGCTTTCAAAAGACAGTAAAAAGCTCTTGAAAGTTCTATACTCAGAGAACAATCGTATCCACCTCATGGAATATGTTTCCCCTCAGAAACATTGACTCTGAGGTGATTTTTCAAATGAGTGTGAGCAGTCTGGAAGGACACATGAGTCAGATGAATAGCCTGCTATGGCCTGCTGCTGTTGATTCACTTTAAGAGAACATTGCTATAACATTAATTACTCTCAAAGACCCATAATACCTTACTTTTTTATTTTACATTTGTTTAAAAAATGTATTTTGACACATAAAATGTAAATCTATGGATGTAAATCAGAGAAGTATGGTAAGGTTTCTGAAAGTATCTCCCCAATCGGTTAGAAGAATGCTTTTAATTTGTTCATGTGTTTATGCACACAGAAAAAACCACCAGAGTACCCTAAGAAATCTCTCTTCACCGTTCAAAAGTTTTAACCCTACTATAGCAAATAGCTCTATTTATCTCCACTAGACATCATGTCATTTCACTCCTACATATTCCTGAGAAGATATACTAGACCAACGGCTAAAATATTGAAAGAAAAGACATCCAGGTGTTTTGAACCAAAATCAAGTATAAAGCACTATAACACTGTGTTCTTATTCAAGGTACTACATCAGTAATTGTGTCTCTTCTTAAATAAAAATTACCTTATCAATTGGTTGCTATTTATTAATTTTATTCCTGTTGCAAAAATTAAGACACAAATTATATAGTCTTGTTATATTTTGCTAACTGGTAAGAAGAAAAAGAAACAAAATTATTTTTAATACAGTGAGATTCTGTATCTACTAAACACGAAATAATGACTAGGTGAATTCCACAAACACTTTAAAGAGTCAAAATACCACATAAAATTTATGGAAAAGAATTAAAGCAACTAAATAAAGAAGGCAGAGACACTTTATCACCTGTTTAGACGCCATGTATGTAAATAAAGAACAAAAACTTTTAAAGGATGCATCTTGAGGTATATAATAATTGACAAAATTACTTATTCCTTTATTGTTGTCTGCAAACACTTGCAGTTTCCCTTGTACATTGCTGAGCTCCTGAATTGTAAATGGAAAGCATCGTTATTTAGCTGCGTTGTTAGCTAATCTTAGTAAATTAGTTTTAAGCAACTGATATGTTAATGTATTTAGCTCATAGTGTCTTTTATTATTCATTTTCTTGAGATTAAAATTATTTCATCAAAATATGAGCAGACAGTAAAATAAATTTCAAGTTACCTTAATTTATAATTAAACATCATTGTTAATGATGGAGCACTGTATGATGTGATTTGACTTCGAGTACAAGCTTAGATTAACCAGTACTTTCAGTTAGAAATAGCGGAGATTTTATTTTTTTCATTGGTTGCACTAGTATTTACATGAATCGGATATTAAAAGTAGACGACAATACTAAGGAGTATTTCCATGTTGGCAGAAAATTATTATTATTTTAAACTTTTTCACTGTATTAGTCACAAAAAGATCACTATTAAATCTTATCCTTTATTTCTCAATTCATATTCACAAATTGTTAATGATGAAATTTATTTAAAGGGGGAAGAAACTTAAACTATAACAGCTTAATTAACAGATGGATGTTGTTCTGCATTGTACCACTCTTAAATGTAAAATGTTTACATTCTACATCACTTTCCAATAACAAAAAATAAAAAAGAATACAAGGTATATCCCTTTATAGCAATCCTTATCCCAAGGGTCCTAAGTATCTTCACGAGGTGAAACCGTAGACAGTATAATTGCAGATGGAGTATTTGAAAATATATATGTGTAAGGTCTTTTAACTACCATGAAAGGGAATTTTATTTTTTTTTTTAATTCTACAGACACTTGATCTGGGATTAGCAGATCTTATGCAATGCTGTATTTCCTTAGACTGCAGACCCTCAGGAGGGTTAAACAAATATTCTTTTTACTGTTTCTGGATACAGTCTCTCCCGGGAAAAAATTACCAAGCCTTTTTCTCCTAACATTTTATACCAAAAAAATAATTGGCAAATAAGAAGAATTTAAATTCTAAGAAATGAATAGTAATGAACTGATAACTAAAATATTGCTTAAAGGTTCAAATACACGGAGATTGTAATAATAGTACTATTCCGTTAAGCTATGTGTACTTCATCGAAGCCAACGGAAAGGAAAACATACCATATCACCACCATACCGCAGGCATTTTCATACAACCTAGTGCAAATTCAAAGCTTTCTTCGACTGTGTCCAATAAAACAGCCACAACTATTTTTAAATACATCAGGAGTCCATGACCCCATAAGTAGTAACTTCCCTTTCTTGATGGAGTGCGCATCTCACTTTTGTAAGTGTCAACGGTTTCTGGCTGGCTGGCTAGAGACCACGGCATACTCTGCTTTTCTCCCAAAAAGGCCATGTCATTCTTATACAACTTAATCAGTGGCTACATACAGGAAAGCAACACTGTAGCCTTTCTGATCATTTTAATGAGGACCCCTGGCTATTCAGTCATTGAAATATAATTGACTTGCTCTTCTCTTATTTTCATAATAGACATTCCAACCTAGACCACATTTATTTTGCTATAAGAAATGTCAAGAAAGATTGGAAGTTTTCTGAGTGTCCCCATTAAAACTGAAAACATGCCACCCTGTCTTTTGCATTAGCTGCGATCATTTTGTATCGAACTCATTATGCAGATAGAAGATGCAAATGTTTCATCTATCTCACATCTAACCAAACTGCAAGTGCCAAGAAAATAAGCATGAGAAAAATAATTTTCTCTTTCTATGCATGTGTGTGCGCCTGTGGTGTTTGCATTGTGTCACAATGCCAATACCCATGTGTGCATGTGCACGTATGTGCTCATAGATAGCATGCACACAGCTCAAAGCCCTAATATTTTATTTCAGGTAAAATCAAAAGGCTGTTTGGTACACATCACCACAGCCAAGAAAAAGCATTTTTCTCAACTGAAACGGCCCCACGTAGTAATGGCTGTTACTTTAAAACCAAATGAACAGCAGAAACCATTCAAATGTGAATATATCATCATGCACAGGAATGCACCCAGTGTTGGTTTTTAACTAGAATAATGAGCGTTTGCATGTCAAATGTGTTATTTTGAATAAGTCCTAGTCACTTACTATGACCACCCAGTTCACTAAATATTATATCAGGTAAAGAACTGAGTCTACTGCATGCTAAGATCTGCTCATGTCTGGCTAGGCTGTGACACTCATTTCCCCACTCAACACAATATTACATTGAATATCTAGCACGAAAAGTCGTTCATTGTTGACTCAGCTGTGCAATTTGCAGTGCAAAACAGAAGATATCTCTTCCTGTCAATTATTAACACACACAGCATCTTACCACCAGTAAATACTATCCCTATCACATCCTCACTTTTCAGTATTTTTAAGACATGAGTACCCAGGTGTCATTACCAGACAAGCTGCTAATCACTCAGAAAAAGACACATCTCTCATGAGTTTTCAATCAGGTTTTCAGCCATCTACATTAAAACAAAACAAAACAAAACAATAACTTTATGTTTGAACTAATCATGACATAGGCTTAACAATTAAAAGATCAGAAATATAATTGCTACAAGAACTGATCTTTTTAATATGCATTTGAATAGGGAAAGTGGATTGATTTTTCCAAAACTTAAAACAATTCTGTTCAGATGTATGATGCAGTGTTACAGAGGGGACAGAAAAATCATTCTTTCCCTTGAAGCAACTGCATACTGAAATAATAGAAAGGGGTGGCAAAGCAGATATTTTAAGTCAATATTTAATGTCATACCTTATAATTTTTCCTCACAACAGTCCTGACAATTCCCTTACCCATTTTTAGCATAAAAACATGAAACCATCATTCTTTCTGGCATATTTACACAGTTTGATGTCTTTACATATAGAGCTAGAGAAGGAGTGTTTCTGGGCCTCATATTAACGGGGTGCTGTGTGCCAACCGACCCCAGCCCCAGAGCAATGGGGCCAGGTCCTTCCCGTCTGCCCCATGCTGTCTTCTCCTACAACTCAAAGATGTTGCTACACAACACCTTCAGGAAAAAAAGACTTCTAAGCATCATGCAAGCTATCTCTTTGCATGTACAGCCTGTCACCAAGCCATGGCCCCCACGCTCTCGCACAGATTACTCTGGGCCTGGCAGAAATAATCAGTGTACAAGAGGGAAGGGAAGAACCCCTAGGCTTCCTCTGGATCAACATCAGTGCACACGTTCATGCTACTTTGGCAACATATGGGTGTAGCTCACAGAGTACTTTCTGCATAGTAGCAGCACTTGGACTCTAGCAAATAAAGGTATCAGCAATGTGTGTACAAATACAGCTTTAATACAGGTAGATAATGTTATGTAATTTAATTGTCTAAAGCTGGAACTATTGAAGAGACTTCACTTTTTTTGCTGGAGCTGCTTCAGTGGTTTTACACATAAAACCTCTGGATAATGAGACTTCCACCAAAATATTTCATGGAAATCATGAAAAACTTTTTTTTTCTAGCCCAGCTCCATGTTCAATAAGCACTTTAACAAATGTAATTCATAGAGCAACCAAGATCTATCATATAAATTATCAAAAATAAAAAAGTATAAATGCTGTAGCTAGTTTCACACAATCTCCCACCCTTTATCAAACAAACCTCCTTAGAAGTGAAAATGTTCCATGAGGAAAACTAAAAGGACTTCTTTTTGAGAGCCGCTTGGCTGCCTGATGTCTGCCAGGTGACATCAGGTGAGACAAAACACAGCCAGCAGCAAACACTTGAACTCTGCTGTGCCACCCTTCACACTCTCAGTCTGTGTCTGGGCAAACTTTGTCCAACTCCTTGGCCACCTGACTATTGAATGGCCTGTTGGCCATCCAGGTAAAGGACTCCAGCTCTTGCCTTCTTACAATCCACATTAAGACATTTTTTCTCTTTTTGCCTAAATTCTCATCCTGGTTCTCATCTGTGAAGTACTTTCACACCCCAAGCAAAAGTAGTTACATAAATATGTAGAATTATTTGCAGGCTGGAGTGGTGTTTGTGATAACTGAGAGTAGCAGCATTCAGACCCTGTGTTTTATGCTCTCATTGAAAGCCAGAAGCACTGCTTTCTACTTATTTTGAAAAAAAAACAAAACTATCAAACCCTGGGTCATGCTGTAATGTGAAAATAACATCATGCACAATTATAAACATACTGTCCTATTGCTGGTTCTAGGACTTCAACAGTGCTGCTACCTTCTGCCACAAGTTGTTAGCAACACAATGAGGCCTTTGCTCTTCTGTGCTGATCATCTATGTCTACTATGGAGTGCTAGAAAATGCTGGGCATTGGAAGCTGGGGCAGAAAGCTCTTGTGGGCCCATCTGGACCAATCATCCATCAGTTCTGTGTGGAATTGGACTTGTTGCCCCAAGGAGTCCCTGATACATGCTCCTACAAAACCTGCAACATTGATATCCAAAGAAAAAGATGAGAAAATAGTCAAAGTCTCAGGTGGGACTTAAATTTTCAGAGCCAGGTTGGAGTTCCCCTTCATCTCACAGGCTTCCAGTTTCTCAAGATAAAATATTTTTGGTTAGTGAACTGTAGGTGGACCTCTTCTAATCCAGTAGAGTTATTCTAGAAGGTGTTACTGGGCAGATGGCAGGATATTTTGGACACCCTGAAGAACAAGTGGGAAAAAAAGGGGATTTATAGTCACTTTCCCATTAAACCATGCTGGACCAAAGAATTGCAAATACAGCCATCAGCGTGAAGTCTCTAGTTGTCTCAAGGAAACGAATGGAGGGGAGAAACTGTAGTGCTGCTGGAGCATAAATAAGGAATCTTGGAGTTTAGACAACCTCTGCTGAGTACCAAAAAGAGACAATAGGTTCTAGCAAAAATTATGCATCAAATTACTTCTGAGTCCTATCATCTGCCTGACACCATTTTACAAGCCAACAAGGCCTTAGGAAGCTATACATCTTTAAAAATGAGTATGGAGTATAAAAACAGGGATAGACACATGGTCAAGATTTTGCCTTTTTTCTCTGTCCCGTAAGTTACCAATGGGAAGGATAAGACCTGTTAAACCTGCCTTCCGAGGCTTCCATATTTACCAGTGTTTAAATGGAATTGTTGGTCTTAATCAATGTCCTTATTTTCTTGTCACTTATAATGTGCTTAGAAATTGTAAATATTTGCAAATTTTATACATATATCCATACACAGTTATACATGAGCATGCAACAAAAACCATTGTGGTTATGATTCAGTATATTCAATACCATCTATAAAGCACAGGCTTTATTCTTTTTCTCTCACATGTGGAAAGTATGTGAGAGAAAGGAAGCAATAATTAAAATATTACCCCAAGATACTACTTCTGAGGAATTTCCAGTCAATCCAGAAATTTAAATTTTTTTAAAGTCTAACAAAAACTATATCGCTGGATTTTCAGACAATTTTTTGTGCCTTTGCTTATACTGTGTAATATTTCAGAGCTACACTCTGTCCTGACTGATGGTTTTTGCTTTTTTCCTCATTTGAACAGGGGAAGCCTAGGGCAGTGGATGTCACTGGGAGTCAAGGTGCCTCACAGACAGGAATGTTTGCCTTCAGCAAGTCTACAAATTTGGTCCTTGGGAGCTCTTGGTATCTTCAAGGAGAAGTGCCAACTGAAAAAGCATTCTGAGTATCCACATTTCAGATATAAATACTTAAATTCTTCTGCAATTTCTAATGTCCCTGAATAGGATTACTGTTTAATTAAAATGCAAACATCTGAGCTGCTCACCCTGAACACTTTGTGCAATTGACAGCACTTTAAGAAAGAGCTTGATCTGATTTTACACAGATATCTAAAGCAAGACAAAATAAGTCACACCTAGAATCACCTCTCTCTGTTGACCCCGAATAGCATAGGATGCTTAGCTGGGATTTGGAGACCTACATTGCAAGCGTCTACATTTGCTCAGATGAATCCTATTGCCAGATGCCTGGGAATTTACTGCCTGTCCCATCCTAACAGGGAAGTGGTGATCATAAATGCACCAGTGATTCTGGGATACTGGGATCCCTGACCTTGGTGACGTGACCTAAAAATCTTTTTCAACATGTGGAAAAATCTGATGGTCTATCGTTAAGTATGGCTATGTTCAAATACAAATGAAAGTTTCTTCCAGATACTTAAAGCTGTAAAATTTGTGAGACAAATAGAAGTTCACAGTGGGAATAAAGGGCTCACCAGCAGGGTTTTCATTTTCGTCTGCCTATGTGAATATATCCCCTCTGGGATTCAATCATGACCCCAGTATTCACACTGAGTAACATCTTGCTTTACCAGTTATTGCTGGGAAGGCATTATTTGGAAAGTGGCTCTTTGCATTCCCAGTTCTTGTAAATGTAGAAATGGAAAAAGATACAAGCAAGTAGAAGCAAATCTCCTTAGCTGAAGGTATTGTTCCAAGTCTGTCAGTAGGCAAATGTGTCTCTACTACACTGAGGTCCAAGACACGTACCAATATAGTTTGCTTTTTCAAGTGTAATCAAGTTGACATCTATCTACACTGATTACACTTCAGAAGGGGAGAGGGAAATTCGGGAGGTGGGAGAGAGGTTCTCTGCTCTCTGGTGGCTTCAGATGTATCCTCCACAGGGTAGCTTGGGCCTCTGGGCTTAGCCCTGAGAGATGGGTGGTGCGTGAGGAATCATCCTGGAGGCCTTTTGCCTCAGAGATGCTCTTCCCTATTCCTGCTTGCTCCTCAGGGTAGTAATTTGTTGCTGGTCTATACCAGCAGCAAATTATAGCAACCCCTTGTGCCAGTTCAACTTGCATCTGGGAACTGGAACAGGCGGGGGATTGAGGGACAGAGGGCTCTGGCCTTTGCCTGACCATCTGCCTGGTGAAGTACTGGTACTATTTAGTCAGTTTTCCACCCACTCTCCAGTGCATGAGGGGGAGCCACAGTGACTCTGAAGCTTCATAGTCCTGACTGCGCTGTCTGTTAAACACAACTCTGCCCTTCTGACTTTGCAATTCACAACCGTACAGGGATTTCTAATACTACAATGGCAAGGCCCTGCTCCATTTAAACCCTTTTTGCATTTGTGTATGGCTCAGTTCTAAGCCCTTTAAAAGCTAGTCAGAGAAGAAATTCTGACTAGCTTTTGTCATATTTGTGTAGCATCCTGATGTCAAGTAACACTCCCCTTCGTGCCTGGCACAGCTTTATTACACTGCTCTGCAAATGACAACATGCTACTATCACAGGATGCATCTAATGACTTTGACAAGTTACTAGCAAACCTTTATACAGATTGCATTTTTGTTCTCCCTTTATGATGGCAGTTTATCCAGACCCTTGTTTTCAGCTCCCTGCATGGTAGTTCAACTGGTTTATACTGCTGTTAGGTTATCACATGGGTTTAAAGTCATTGTTACAAACACAGATCTGTCTTTATTGCCATCAGCATTAAATAAAGATCATCTTACTAAGATTGGGAGTGCTAAGAAATTGCTCTTGTTTTACAGGTCTTTTATCCAAGGCAATAGACAATCAGGAAATCAGGATCTTTTAGTTAAACCTTACAAGTGTACCCTATGACCATGAACAACTGTCCTGTGAAGAGGGCTAGCCCTTCCCTGCCTGCCTAATTTTGTCAGTGGTGTTAGTAGATGGAGAAAAAAAAAATTTTTGAAAACATTGATTCACACACCACAGCTAATATAAACCACATAAAAACAACTTCTCACATCTTTCTACTACTTTTCTTCTCTTGCTAAAGCAATTTTCTTGATCTTTGCCTTGCACCGGTATGTGAATATGAGATCCCTAGGAGACATTTGGATGTTTCTGTTTGGGAATCCTGCCGTCAGCTAGCACACTGGATGTGCAGCTAGTGCATGGTCTCTTGGCTGACTTCACTCACCTCCATCTGTTAGACTGGCTGTGTGCCTGGTCAAAACTCAGTCAGCTTGCTTCACTCAGACACCAATGCCAGCAGGGATGCACTTGGAACGACAACACACACAGTATTGCAGCATGCCATGTCTTCTTTAAAAGAGTAATTTGTGACATTACCGGTTTTGGACTGTCATCTCGAGCTGAACCTCTATTGTCAGGGATATCACCAAAGAAAGGTTGCACAGGTCATCATCAAAACACTGAGAGGCTTTCACATGCAACTCTCCACCTATAAGTGCAATCCTTTTCCCAGCTCTTCATTTGAAAGGGAAGCTGGCATGCAGTGTTTCTATCACCTCCTTGGTGGCTCCAATGTTTCCACAGAGCTTTCAAGTATGACATGCAGAGAGTGTAGGGAGGTTGGACAAGATGACCTCTAGAGGTCCCTTCTAGCCTAAAACTTTCTATGATTCTGCATTAGAAGGAGACAGTAAATCTGGAGTTCTTGCCTGAATGTGCATATATGAGCTTCACTTTCTGGAGAACAATAAGAATAAATTTGGGTAACAAATTGCAAAATGAAGTTTTGCACCAAGTTATACACAATTAAATATTAAAAAAACCCAGACTGCTAACCAGTAAAAGATTGTCACCAAATGTGATACCACAGCTAACACAGACTGGGGATAGGTTAACTTCTAACTCACAGGCCCACATCTTTTTAAGCCAGAAAGTCACAAGATAAGGGCCAGACATTGATCTCTGCATTAATCATAGAATCATAGAATGGTAAGGGATGGAAGGGACCTCTGGAGATCATTGGCAGACCACACAGGAACAGATCCAAGCAAGTCTTGAAAGTCTCTAGAGGAGACTCCACTACCTCTCTGTGCATTAAGGAATACGGACTGAGCATGTTTGTCTGCCAGAGACATTAGCAGCAGTTTTTTGTGGACTTCTGATGTGTCCTGAGCTCTACACAGAGTTACAAGGGGATGTGCAGACCAGTTCCAAAACACTAAACATAAAGAATTCTAAAACAAGACCCCCATCTGCTTACAAAAATTCTTCTGGGAATTGCAACAGAGGGATTTTCTAGTGGAAATAACAAATATTTATAGACAGGAAATGAAAAAAAAATGTATCAGAGATAAGCTTACAGTCATTATCAAGTTGAGAAAAAATTATTGATATTTAAGTGCAAGATGACTATTCTGCCTGTTCTGTTGACAATTCAAGCTTTATATGACACTAAAGTTTAGCAAGATTTTCTGCAAAATTACTGGGAAAATAAGTGAATATAATTATATTATCTTCTGGCATATATTTCTACAATTAAATTATATACTTCTGCCACTAAAATGTTCCTATTTTCAAATATCAATGTGGCACTGATCTGTGGCAATTTAATGCACTTACATCAGAACATTTTACTCCCCATTATTCTTTCATTGCACATACACCTTAGTATACGTGGGCAATTTTTAGAAGTGTTGCACTGAAATTTAATTCAACCAGTTTTAATTAGTCACTGCAGACATACCCACAGATACAGAACAGTGATGATAATACCCAGATGATCAACAGACTTTTCATGATCAAGCAAAGGCCACCTATGTACTTGCACTGGACGTACAGGTTTGAGCCCTCAGTTACTTAAATACAGAAAACACCTGCTTTGTTCTTTTCTGACACACCACCTCTGATCTCTAAACATTAAATAATAATGTCTCTGAAAATGTATTGCTCTGAATTTCAGTATTACCTGACATGCATTTTGATACTTACTCAGATGAGATTCCCCATTGGTGAATTTGGTGTTATTAGTTGTAAAAATATTGTAACCAGTATACAGCTCATTGTTATAGGAAGGACTTAATTCATTGGCCTAGTAGGTTGGAATAATTTCTTAAAGACAGAATACTCTGAAAGCCAAATTTACTACACAGGTCAGATTACAACTGACTAAAATGCAATTAAAATAAAGGGTTCTTCTTCTCCCCTGGGGTTGAAACCCAA